>CAMOHE010045614.1:0-31301 GCA_946598075.1 Artocarpus hirsutus | reverse complement strand
AAAAAAAAAAAAAAGCATTATGTACATTTCCTTTTAAAAAAAGAATTAAGAAACATAATTATCATGATAATCATAAAAACAAAAACATCCAAGCACTGAGAACATATCCTCTCTTCCGTTGCAAGTGGATGTGGTGGGAATTTCGTCAGATGGCTTTTATAAAATTATAAGGAAAGTATTCTTTTTTTTTTTTTTTTATCTCAGTCTATTTTATATAAAAAAATACCCATTTAGAGCGAATAGAAATGCTCTTGGTTTTACTCAATTTGGTCAACAAACTATCGCTTCTCGAACAAAATGGGTAAAGGAGCCTTCCAAGTTTGAACACACGATTTGAATTAATCCAAATCTTTCTAAATTAATTGTTTTAATTATATTAATTCTCACCATCACCAACTAGCCATAATTAGAGAGCACATTCACATCCCTATTCCTTCCCTATGCCCCACAAGAAATGTAGATAAGATCATACGCTACAAATAATATAAAACAACTTCACACACTAGGTTTATAATTAAACTGATATATATATATATATATGATTATTTCGGCCCTACACCAAAAAAACACACTAATATGATATGATATTTGTTATGATCCCAAAATATATACTATGATATTACCCTTTTAGGATTATATTGTTAAGGACATTATGACAACAGTTGAGAAACAAAAATGTACATATCTAATATTATATTGTTACAAACATTGCTCTAACTGTCAAGTTGATAGCCTACTCGTCGCCAAGGAAGAATATGGTGGGTTTATTTGGTTCTGTTATCTCCACCGTTCCTTCCAGCATCTTAGCAACCTTCCCCATCGATGGCCGCATCTCGGGCCGGCTTTGAAGGCACCACATGGCGGTCTTCACCATCCTATTCACCATATCAAAATGGGCCCGGCTATCGTACGATTGTTTGATCTGACTGTCCAAAATATCTTCAACCCTGACCTCCTTATACACCTTATCAAACGCCCAACCCGGGAAGTACCAATCCTCACTCTCCATCATAGAACCTTGCATTTGGTTGTTGCGGACCCCACTCACCAGCTCCAATAACACCATTCCAAAACTGTACACGTCAGCTTTAGCTGTGATTGTGTCGGACTTGACCCACTCCGGCGCCATGTACCCTCGGGTCCCTCGGATCTTGGACAGGCTCACCATGTCCTCCTTCTTCCTAAGCTTGGACAACCCAAAATCCGATATTTTTGGGCAAAAATCGTCCCCTAACAATATGTTCTCGGGCTTAATATCGCAATGCAAAACCCACTCCAAGCACTCCTCGTGCAGATATGCAATTGCCCTCGCCACGCCGAGGGCGATTCGGTAACGAACGCTCCATTCGAGAACCGGCTTCTCCTCATATCGGTCTGACCCGACCTGAGGGGAATGAAAGAGGTACTTGTCAAGGGAACCATTTGGGACATATTCATAGACAAGTATCCTCTGACCCTTTTCAGCACAAAATCCCCAAAGTCGCACCAAATTCAGGTGGTGCATCCTGGCAATAATGGTGACCTCCGCCCAAAAATCCGGCTCTCCGCCGGCGACATTCTTCAAGCACTTCACCGCCACGACACGGTGGTCCGCCAATTCACCTCTATAAACGTCTCCGAAGCCGCCTTTTCCGATTAGGTGTGAGAAGTCGCCGGTGGCTGCCTTGAGCTCGGAGTAGGAGAATCTCTTTGGCCCGCCGGCTGGGAGAAGCTCGAGTCCCAATGTCCTTGCCATATCTCTGTACTTGATATACTTCTTCAAGAACGCCCAGAAGAAGAGGGCACCGGAAATCAGCTCCGCCGCAAAAAGAGTGCATATTATCACGATATTCCTCGTCGTCGTATTCGAATCCTCCGGAGGCAAAGGGAGCTCGATTCTGATCGGACATGTCGTTTCGAGAATCTCTGTCATCCCCTTGAACGTCGTATTCGCCGTCTCCGACCGGTCAACTCTCAGAAACATCGCGCTCTCCGTTCCCGGCGACCAAAATCCGTTCAACAACCGATCAAGCTTCAGATAGCACGATCCTTTTCCGTCGTACTTGAACATAAACCCTAGGCAGTTCCGATTCGCCGTGCAATTGGCCTCGCAGTCGCTCAGATTCTTCCCGTCAAGCGGCACCTCCCCCGGCGACGTGTAGTTCACGTAATCGAGCCGTATAAACCTCGATTCCCCGAAATCTCTGATCGGAGTTTTGATCTTGCACCCTGATTCCTTGATGTCGCCGGAGCTAGCCGGAGAGAATCCCGGCGGGCAGACGCATGACGTGGAGTTGGAGCCGTCGCCGGTGCAGATCGCGTAGGGCCCGCAGGTGCCGTGGATGGTGCAGAGCTCGTGCGTGGCGTGCCAAACGACGGTCCACTCTTGGAGATCGGGATCGAATCCGTAGATCCTGAGATTCCCGTCGTCGTCGAGAGTCAACCGCCTCTTCCGATTCTCTTCTCCGTAGTCGGAGGTGATCAAGGAAGCTCCGTTTGCCTGCTCTACTTTCCCGTCAAAGTCCAACACCTTAAACGCGTTGCCGCCAGAAGCCGACCAATACGAGTCGGAGTAGGAGCCGTTGAACCAAAGATCAGTCGCGTTTACGAAGATGAACTTCCCGTTCTCGGAGACGATCTTCGTGCCTGTTATGGTCTGGTTCGGGAGGATCGTGTCCGTAGGGAATTCGAAACTTTCCCAGGCTCCAAACACCAGGTTACCGTCATTTCGGAGGATGAATCTCGTCGTGTTGGGATTTCCGGAGGTATTTCCCGGCCAGAGGTTACGTCCCGTGGAGTTTCCTAGGCGGATCACTCCGGTAGAAGACACGTTGACTTCGCCGGAGCGGTCGACCGGAGTTTTGCTGGCCGACCAGACGACGGCTCTTCCAGTGACGTTCTGGTACCAAACGGAGAATCTATAGAGGTTTGGGAAGCCAGAGATGGGGGAGAATCCGGCGGCGAAGACGGAGTTGGGGGAGAGGAGAGTTTTCTTCTGGTTCTGTCGCCATGGAAGGGTGATGGAGTTTTGCTGTTGCTGTGGTGTGACGAGAGAAGAGAAAAGGAGGAAAGAGAGGAGGTGAATAATGGTGGGAGAGAGGTTCATGGTTGTGTTTGGTTTGGGAATTAAGCTCGGGATGGCGGGTTTGGCGCGCTATCATGGAGCTAACTTTAATGGCGGCGAATAGAGCTCTGACTGCTTCCTTTTCTTCCTGTGAGCTGACTTCGAAAAGTCCATTGACTTGAGGCTGCGATGGCCAATTGCTTCTGCTTTTCTTTCCTCTTCGTTCTTGTCGTTTTTGAGACTTTGACAACTTGCCTTCTGATACAATGGGCCAGGGATACTACCATTAATTGTGTTTTGCGAAGCCACAGCACTTTGTCATTCTCACCTCCTTTTTTTTTAGTTTAAGGTGTGCTAAGATGTTTTTCTAGGAAGTTAGCATAATATAATTAAATCTCATGTGCGACAAAAATAAGCTTGCTTATCCGTTTTGGTCAGTTTGCAAATTTCTTAGTTTTTTTTTATACAGACGGTTAATTTTGTTCAATGAAAATCAATTAAGCTTGTGGCAAATTTAAATAAAATGCCTATAAAAAAAACTTATCTTCAGAATATTACTAAAGTATGTCCCCAATTCCAATTTGGTACGTGACACCCAGTTTTATATAATGTACGGCAAAAAGTCATGTGGCTTTCATGTGTGATTAAGATGGGCCAAAATGAGCAGCTCCCAAATTGGCAAGGTTGCTCTCTTGCTTCCTCCCAAAACCTCCGGTTCAGAACCCTTCGTTAGACTTGCTTCCAAGTTTCGTTTTAATTTTTTTTTTTTTTTTTAGTATGCTTTTACTGAAGTGAAAGGGGTTATTGTAAAGAAGGTAACAATTGTTTTCCCCTGAAAACAAGGTGACAACAACGTCGTAAAAACTTTACCTATATGCAATTACTATCATAATAGAATAGCCCCAATAGATCCTTATAGCACTCAACGTCAAAACATGGCGAAGAAAAGTCCTGTCAAAGCATAAAGCTCTTTCTGCAATGCTTATCCTAAACATCACAAGTTGTCTCTAAATTTTCTCTAATCGAGGGCATTTCTATTCATTGAATAGGACTTGTCGTTAACATATGAATGCGGCCTCTAATGGATCGGGATATGTTTTAATCAACCAATGAAATGGAATTAAATTCCAAAGAAGACTTGGAATGAAGTTTTTAGACGGAGGGGAGTAACGTTAGACGAACCAACGCCATAATTGGCCCTAATTCCACGGCCATGCTTCCATCGAGAGTCTTTGTCAACAACACCACCAAGTGATTCAAATTTGGACAACCTACTGGAAAAAATAACAATAAAGACCATTTCTAACAAAATAGTGGAAGTATTGATGTGGACTATACCAATGAGAACGAGGTGTTTCCATTGAATTCTGTACCCAGGGAAGAAAAATTTTTGACATTTTACAGAGAAAGAACGAGAAAAGGAAAGGGAGAGAGAGAGCGTGCGTTGGGGCTGGCAGACTATTATGCCCCGAAGTACGGGTGGTGGCATGGTGGTTGATTAGATTAATTAAATCAAAGTTTTAATTAAAAGTACAAGTTTAAAGATTTTATTAATAGTGAAAAATGTGGTATTTTGAAATCTTTTGAATTAAACATTTATAATAACCAAATAAATAAGACAATAGAAAATGAAATAAAATAATAAAGGAGGAGGAATACGCGTTGGGTCCTACCGACTCACAATTTGTGCACACATATAGTATTGACAATGTTTAAATTACAGTTATAGTCCAAGATAAAGAGAAATTAAAGTAATACATGCCTTGATTATTTATAAAATGACCTACCCAGGGTCTTCTATAGTCCACGAGTCCAGTCGATGGACTCTCCGTCTGCCCTAACTGGATTCCACCTAGAAGGGAAAAAGGTTTGAAAACAATTAAAAAGTGAGCGAAAGGCTCAGTAAGACTAAATGTTAAATACAGATAAATAATTTAAATATAGAATTTACCTTTCAAAGGAAATGAATTAGAAAATAAAATTAAATAGATAAACAAATGAAATCGTTTATGCAAATTTTCATTCAAAAATTGTTCGTCCAAAAAGTACATTTTTATCTTTTTCTAGGCAAACCATAATCTTCACCACTGAAGTGGCCCATTTGGGTTTCGGGACCTGCCCCCAAGGTCGTACACTACACGGCCTGATCTCTGGTTATGGCATCATACCCTCATGTGTATTTATTAATATTATAAAAATCCCATGTTACCGAGCATTCTCAATTACATTTATTATTTGATTCATTATGGGTATTCATTTCTTCGACAAATAATATAAATTGTTAAGAAGTTTATCTAAACCATTCCTTGAAACTTGTTTTAAAAGAAATCACTTTGTAAAAGGTCATTTCGAAAGAAATTATGTTGTGGCCAATAGACCCCCTCTTTGAAAACATTCAAAACATTATGTCATTTTATTGAAAACATTTTGGAAGAATTCTTTTAAGGCCAAAATCATTAAAAGCTGGCTACCAAAGAAGGGTAGAAGTCTTACCTCGATACTCATGCCGGTGTCCCACACCGTAATCTTGGTTCGCTATACGTTAGCTCTGCGGGTCCGCGAACTACCTTAAATGGAAACTAAGTTTATCAATATCTAGCTTGAGGTACCTTATGTTACTAAATTATCTCATGGTGTCCTAGTGTGCCATTTGTATTTATAAAATCATTTTATAAGGTTGGAACCTCAATCGGGTTTCAATACAGCAAAACGGATAAAAAATTATAAAATCTCACCATGCCCAGTCGGCCTGCCGGTCCCCAACCGAACTATGCAGTTCGGCCTACCAAAAAACTAAGTCCGGTCAGCCAAACTTTTTCAGGTTCGGCCTACCGGTCATATGAATCCGGACTGCCGAACTCATGAATCTGGCCTGCCGAATACGAAGTTTGGCTTGTCGAACTAAAAAATTTTAGAATTTTCTAGGCACGGGTTTCAGCCTCTCCAAGCCCAAATCTTCAATTTCAATCTTTTTACTCAATTCCCAAGCATGAAAAACACCCATAGATGATAGAAAAGTATAATAAAACATTTCTAAACTAGTTTAAACAAGATTTGCCATAAAAATCCAATAAAATCCAAAAATAGGAAAAATGAAAAATCTTGATTCAAATCCATTTTTCTTCAAACTAAGCTTAGATTCTAGTTGTTTTAAGTTCCTTTAACTTAGATTAAAGGTTTTCTAAGCTTAAGAATGCTTCGATTTCAAAATGCTAAGAAATTAGAAAAATTGAGAAAAAGTTTTGAAATTTGAAAACTAACCTCAATTCAATCCTCAAATCGTGTTTATGGTTGTTAAATCATGTTCTCGAGCCTTCAATCCACTAAAAACCAAAGTTTGGCTTGATTTTTTATTAAAAAATTTGAGAGAATGAGAGAGAAAAAGAGAGGCAGTGAGAGAGTAAGGGAGGGAACGAGAGAGAAGGGAGAGAGTATGAGAGAGAGCGAGTGAAAAGGAAAGAGGGAGAGAGAAAGAGTTTAAATAAACAAAGAAAGAGAAGCAAAACTGGTAAAAGAAACTATGTACCACCCACGGTTTTGAAAAAAAGATGTAGTTGGTATTTGACAAATTGTTTTGTTCCAAAAATTTAAAATAAAAATTAAGAATAATTAGAAGTGATTGAAAATCATTAAAATAATCAAAACCAACATTAATTTACAAATGTCACCAAATAGTCAAATTAAGTTTAAAAATACATCATGATACACTAATTCACCACTTTGCATGCTAATATCACTTAATAAATTTTGGGGGGTTACAACTCTCCACCCCTAAAAGAAATTCCGCTCTTGAAATTTGAAAATCGGTTCAGAAACAAAACACAACTTCTGCACAGTTGACTCAAATTCCTAGGTTGGCTTATCAATCCTGTGGTGCCGTCACACCACATGCACTAACGGAATTTCTTGGCTTCACACACTTAACACCCTTCAATCGATATTCTAAACCGATACCTCTTACCTGCACATCGTGAATTAAGACAATTTTGCCTGGCTCAAGCGGACATCTTTAGAGCATTGACATGTGGAATACGACATAAACATTATAGTTTGAGAGGGAGATCAAGGCGACAAGCAATCACTCCAACACGTCAAGAAATCTTAAATGATCCATCATACCTCAATGCAAGTTTCTCGCTCATCCCGAAACGTGAAACTTACCCACACAACAAGACCTTTAAAAGAACAGAATCCCTTACCTCTAGTTCTAAAGATTAGTATTTCCTGATCGCATAATTCTTTTGCCTACCTTAAGCTGCTCTCAATCAATTACGTAACACAATAGCCCCCTTTTTGCTGTTCTCGTAGGTCTCTTAGGGTTCAATAATGGTCTCGTCTTTGATCCTGCCTAAATCACCAGCAATCAACATGACCGACAGCATGGTACTTCGAATAGTGCTATCCTAATGCTTGCTTGGTAACTGTTGTTGTATGCAACTCTGCCAAAAGCAATTATCTTTTCCAATTTCCATCGAAATCTAAAACATACACATAATGCATCCTCAAGAATCTAAATAACTCACTCGGATTTCCCAAAAGCCGCCTTGGAATCTAAATCTGTGCCCTAAGGCTTCCTAAAGCTCCCCCAAGAACTTGCCTCGAACATGTCGGCCTGAAGAATATGAAATGTGCTGATTTTGTCAACCTGCAAATGATGACCCAAATCTCTTCATGTCTTTATTCCATCCTTGGCCACTCAATGAGGAAATCATCTCGACATGCTCCCATTTCCACCTAGGAATACGAACCGGCTGAAATTGACTAGCGGACTTTTAATGCTTGGCTGCTACATAAAGACAAGCTACGTATTCGACCACGTACTCTTGAACATCTTTCTTTGTGCTCTCTACTAGTACTGCCTTAGTAAACCACAATGCATCTTCGAGCTCCTAGGGTGACTAGCGAACGAAAACTTGTGACCTTCATCCATCAAGGCCCTTGTCATTTCCTCGATCACAAGCGCTGCTAAATGTTTCTCAAAATCTCTGCAGGAACCTTCTAGTTTTTTGACCACTTTCGGTCCATATTCACGTCCACATTTCCTAAAAATGCTAGTCTCATCATTGATTCTGCTTTATCATCCGAACACATGCTTAAGCTGAATCCCTAAGGTACGCTGATACCTAATCGAAGTCTCCATAGTACTACAGTCCCTATTTGCTCACAGTAACGTCTCTCTCCAATTCTTTAGTGCTAAATATGCACGAATCCCTAATAGCCTCCTGTTGAGCACGTCTGCAACCATAATGGTCTTACTAATATGATACTGCAGTGAGATATCCTGGTCCTCTATACATTTCACCTTCCATTGCTGCCTCAAATGCGAATCTCTCTGAGTGAACAAATGCCTTGAGCCCCTATGATCCGAGAATACCTAAAATATCACTCCAGCCAGTGGCTTCTCTAGATTCCTCAAAGCGTAAATTACTACAGCATGCTCTAAATCATGAGTAGAGAGGTCCTGATCAGGAGGCTTTTACTGTTGCTATCCAAAATTCACAACTCATCCCTATTGCATCAACACACATCCAAACCTTTGTCCCACTACAACGGTGTAGATCTCATAAAACTCATCACTGTTTGATGTAGCCAATGCAAAAGTGGCAATCAATCGATCTCTTAACTATTACAAAATGCATCTTCATCCGTCGTTCCTTTCAAACTTATCGCTTGTTATGATCAACTACGTCAATGGAGACGCTACCTTTGGGGAAACCCTTCGTGAACTTTTTTGTAGTACCCGACAAGTCTTAAAAAGCTATAAATCTAGGCTGCGATCTTTAGTCACCCCACCGTACTATAACCTCAATCTTGATGAACCTATTGAGTTGCCTTACTCAAAATGATATGCTTCAAACTTGACCTTCTAGGCATGCAGCTGGTGCTTCCGAATGGCGAATCTATTCTCGAGAAGTATCGGGAACTCCCTAGCTGTTCAAATAACTCATCGATCTTAGGCCTGGGATATTCGTCCTTCACGGTGACTTGACTCAGCTGCTAATACTTCAACATGCAACCTGAGCATAACATTGTGCCTCTTGGCAAACAAAATTGACACATCCTACGCAGTCCTGAATATATCCTTTACCTGAAAGTTCACGAAGCTGCTTCCTTAATTCCTTCATTCCTGCTAGCACCAAACGACACGGTGCTACGAAAATCAAAACGATCCTAGGGAATAACTTGATGCCAACTTAATCCTCCCAGTGTGGTGCTAATCATGATAACCCATCGAGGAAGACATCCTCGAACTCATTAGCCATCGATGTTGCTATATTCCTTCCTGTGGCATCAGATTCCTCCCCTAGATCTAAGAGAAATATATGTGTATGTATATCGATATATAGCATGCTAGGTTTCCCTTATACATCTAGACACATTTTCATGAGTTACTCACTCATTACTCGATCGTTACCACCTTGGTAAATGATCATCGTCCCCCCCTATCAATCCCTAGGGTTACCTATTCAGTGCGATAACTACAATTGCACATTCCTAGATAACCCGTCCATTTCTAAGATTAATCATAAATACTCATGGGGATCATGATCAAATTACTTTCTAGGGCCTTACCCCTAATCATTATCTTACAAGATATATATGTATATATATTATATAAAGTACACATACACCCGCCCTAAGGGTGAGGTAATTCCCAAAGGTTCATAAATCCCTCTATTTCTATTCCCAAGGCACAAATGGACTCAAAATAAGAGAACGAATGGCACCAATATCAAAGAAAACCAAAACTAAAGACTAAGGAATTGGAACCGTACTATCGACCGTCATGTCATTGGTCTAAGTATCCAAACTCCCTAAGGTTACTATGCAAATTTGAACTGGAGCCTCTTCCTTTTCTTCTGCTAGCGTCACCATGTCTTGGGTTCATCGGCCGATACTATTGCGGAGGAAACTGATGGGGTTAAAACCAAAAAATTTGTCGAGGTGGAGATGAAGACTAAGGTTGAGGCTAACGGTTTGCACCCTCTTTGGTCTGAGATCCTTGTCGAGTATTTCTTACTGGACAGCTTCTCCCGATGCATCCCGGCTGCTGCAGAAATGACAAGAATTGCTTCGCCCATTGCTAGATGTACTGCTGCTTCCATTGTTACGCTACCATACCGATTCTTTACGTAAGCTTGACGATCGCTACCTCTCCTGTTGCTCCACCCAATCCTCGTAGTAGTGAGCATGATCTGCTCCTACCAATAAAGTTGACAACTCTAACCTACTAGAATTCTAAAGTCGCAAGACCACCCATTGCCGTTGAATGAATGCCTTAAGCCCTTCCTGAAACTTGATATACCTTTCACACCCAAAAGCTACGGTGGATGGAGCAAACTGGCTAACTCATTGAACTGTACCTTATATTCCTGAATCGTCATATCACCTTATCCCATCCGGTAGAATTCGACGACTCTTCAATCTCCACATCCCTATGGAGGTAACACTCATGGAACAATTCCTTGGATCTTTCCCCACCGATATTCCTACCTTTCTTCAAACACTTTACTTGTTTCACTGGGTGTTAGCACTGCCTACCATCTTGTAAGTTGCTAAATCTACTTGATATGCTACTGATGCTCCAAGGATATCCAAATGCTTCGCTACTGAGTCTAATCGACATTCAGATTCATGTGGAACCCCATTTCAATCAGAAGTTAGGATGGATGCATGCATAAGCTCCTCAAAGCTCTCATGCCGGTGACTTGCCTTCAAATTACTAGATCCGACCCTTGCTATCATTTCGCAAAAGGCAGCAAATGTAGCCCTATCACACTCCCCTCATTCATGAGACTCATGTCAATCACAACAAGATGACGGTAGGTGCCATTCTCTCAATTCTAGAATGAAATCGGACAATCAGAGGCCTTTTACTATCGTACCTATACGTGTTCAATTCCCAAAGTTCATAACCCTGAGCTCTGATACCATTTTATCATGCCTCGAAATACGGGTGGTGACGTGGTGGATGATTAGATTAATTAAATCAAAGTTTTAATTAAAAGTACAAGTTTAATGATTTTATTAATAGTGAAAAATGTGGTATTTTGAAATCTTTTAAATCAAACATGTATAATAACCAAACAAATAAGACAATATAAAATGAAATAAAATAATAAAGGAGGAAGAATACGCGTTGGGTCCCTCCAACCCACAATTTATGCACACATATAGTATCGACAATGTTTAAATTATAATCACAGTCCAAGATAAAGATGTAATAATCGAGAAAATTTCATTAATAGAACCAAATATTTAATTGGGTTTAATTAATGAATTTACTTTTAAAAAATGTGATTTTTGTAAAAAGTTGTAATTTTTATAAAAATTACGATAAAGTATGAATAAACGACATTGATTTCATATTTTATGGCAAATGTGATGCAATGTTGGGTATGGTAGAATACAGATTTTATGAGTTGAATTACTCAAAAATTTATAAATAATACCCATAAAATGAATTTTATATCACAATTAATTGTAAAATTGTGGTATAAACGGATGGATGATTAGAATGTAAATAAGACACAGAGGTTATCCAAACCTTAACTTGGGGTAGAATGGAGGCCAAAGCAAAATAAGAATACCGCTAAGTGAAAACACAGATACGAAAAATGTCACGTTTGGCCTCTAAAAGTGAACGAAAAGTAAGTTAAATATTTTTATATAGTCTAAGAATAGAAAATACACTAATTTGACCAGACAGTATAAGAAAAATACAGCGTGACGAAAAATTACACTGTGTAAATTTTAGACCCAACAAAGTAGACACCCAATCGAATTTGATTGGGCCACCAAGGCTAGAAATGTGGCCCAATAACATGAGGACACCTAAGGGGTAATCAAGTGGGTGACCATGAGTCACCAAGTGGATAAGGATGCATTTAAGGCTTAGTTATCACAAATTTTTTTCTCTTTCTTCTCCTCCCAAGTTCAGCAGCCATTGTAGAGACCTTCAAAAAAATTTCTCAACCCCAAACTTTGCAAAAATAAACCCAAAACAATTTTTAGAAGCAAGCACAAGGATTTTCACAAGATTTAAGGTGAAATTCTAAACTTTTTAATGAGTTTTTAAAGGATTTTTCATGGGTTGAAGAAAGAATATTAACCCATGCTATTTTTACATGAGATGGAGGCTTAAAAGGCAGTTCAAAAGGAATTTCAAGACTAGAAATCAAAAGGAGGATATTTTGGTAAGTTTTGAGTTTTAAAGTTTTGAAATTTTAAGAGTTTTGTTTGTGGATTTTTATTTTCTCAAACCCATATGAGTTTTTGAGCTTATGTTTGATGGAATTTCATGTGAATGTGATGAATGGCATGTTTAAATGGTGAAATTTTGATTTATGGTGCAAAATGGTAATTTTTGCATAAAATCATATTTTTGCAATTTTAAGGTTAAATTTTGTAAAAATGAGGTTTGAGCATGAGAATGACCTGAGTTAGGCATGGAATGGTCTTTGCAGGGATAGATTTGAAATTTTGAAAAGGATTTCGACAAAAACGTCCTAAGGACTAAATTGAAAGAAAACTTCTTTCCTCGGCAGATTTAGAAAATGGCCGAAAACACCCCTGTATAGTGAGATTTTGGAAAAATTTAAAACACAAAAGTTGTAGATCTCGATGAAACTGCTAGATGACATAGACGGTTCGTCAAAAAACTCAACCGTTTTTTGAGTTTTTGATTTTTCAAGAAATTATTAAAAGTGAAAAAGTGTTAAAATGGAAAAAAAAAATGTCATTTTTCAAAATGATTTGAGGTATGGCACTTCAAGCAAAAATTTTTCTTATGAAAAATAAGAAATTTTGGAGTAAAGAGAAAACTTTTAGCCCGAAGGGTAAAATTGTCAAAATTTACGGTTTAGGGGCTAAACCGTAAAGTTTTATGAAAAAGGAGCATAAGAGTGAAACAAAGTGATACGAGCCACTAGGACATTATTCTTAAGTTAATAAGTGGCTATTGATGTTAAAACGACAAGATCGAGCTCAGATAGGTCTATAGGGCCATAGAGGGCAAAATCGTTATTTTTGCCCGAATAACCCGAATAGCCCTAAAAAGGTCTCAGATAAGGAAAGAAAGTGATTAGAAAGATTCACACCCTTCATAAGTGACGATAGAATAGAATTAGAAAGAAATAAGGAAACCAGTATTTACAAAGTTGTGTATAGTTATACAACTCGAAAAATTAAGTAATGAACGTTTTGTAATGAAACGTATTGAAATTGGCTAATAGTTTTGTAATTGGCCAAGAGGATCCTAGGAGTCTAGGAGAAAGGATACTGAAGTTGAGTTTGCAGTGCTCAAAAGCAAGTAAGTATCCTTCCCACCTACAGTATGAAATGGTAGGTATAGAATGTGTGTATATATTCATTAGGGTATATACTACGATGTAGACATGTATGTTACTATGAAATGGATGTCTAGAGGTATAGAATCGATACCTGTGTGTATACGAATAGAGTACCTAAGTGTATAACATGTTATGTACTGTTATGTACCTTATATTGTGTACATGTGTGTACGATATGAATACATGTATGTATATGAAGTAGATACTTGTATGTACTCTGCTATGCATACGAACTTATATATCATGGATAACATGTGATTATCATTTCATGCTTGGTATGACAACCATATTAAATGGATTGGTAACTATGTCACTAGAAGTTAAGAAAAGTATCGTATCGATTCCTGAAATAAGGTGGAGTTTAAAGGATAAAATATAGTCATGGTGTTACGTAGACCTAAATGATATTGTGCAATGGTATGAACACTTGGGCCCTAATGAAAGATAAGAAATGATGAAGAAAAGGAAAGTTCATAAGAAAGCATAATTGAATCATGCATTCATTTGATTGTCCATGTGGGATTTATGGGACTTACTGGGCGTTAGCTCATTAAGTATTTCATGCTGTAAGTATTCCGACAAGAAAGTCAAAATAAATCCAAATGATGAGCTGGTGGACGGATGATGTGTGCAAGTCGGGTATGGAGTCCGCTACTGTATGTTTTCGCTGTATATATGTATTATGTTGTTTTGAAATGAAATGTTTAAAAAGAAAGAAAAATGTTGTAAAAGTAAGAATGTTTATGTAAATATAAGTTGTATGAAAGTATTTTGGGAGTTACCAAAAATTATTGCAAAGCAAAGTATTCATTTCAGTTTCAAAAAAAAATCCTAAATGTTTGCCCCTAAGTAAGTAAGAAAGAGTTTTATCACAGCCCAAAAAGGCGGGTTATAACAGTTGGTATCAGAGCGAAAATCTTGTCATCCTACTGCACATCGTCATCTGCTCCATTGCCATGGCTCAAGTAAGATAGTTTTATTTTAAGTATGAAAATGTTCAGTGTTGTCAAGTATGGTATTGATATATGAATTATGATAATAAATATAGTATATCGCGGAGCCGCACCATAACCGCGACATGGAGGCTGACCGAAGAGCTAGTATTGCTTTTCAAGATGTGATGCCATAGCGTTACTATGGGAGTCAGCAGCCTATGGTGCTGACCGAATGGCTTCACGTGGTAGAAGTGATTTTCAATGCTTGTCATACACCACCGCATCTCCAAGTCCTGTTAGCTTCCAGGTTGTTGCTTAGGGAAGCACTAGTATGGTGGCTAAGGATTGCACCTGACTAGCGACCAAGGGATTGTCAGGGTTTTAGAGGACAGATTCTAACAAAGTTCACACCTGCCCCCCCAGCAGATGCTGTACATATTCAAATGATTCCGATGGTATGGGCAGCTGGCGACACAGGTTGTACTTACGCGTGGAACCAATCTGGGGAAGATATGTGGGTGAGCCAGGAGATCACTACATTCTAAGATTTCGTCAAACTATGATGTCATTGATACCACCAGAGATACCCTTACGACGTATTTGCTATCTTGTTTGGAGAGATCTACTATAATTCAACAGCAGATATAGTATCTAAGGAACTTTATTAGCGTCAACCACTTCCTTATGGTAGTGTTACATGCAGCGTAGAATGTGGTCGCACCTCTAGATGTCCCCCAGCGAATATGGAAGATGATGACGATGACGATGATGATGATGATGATGATGATGATGACATGGATGAAGAGCCCGACCCTCCGGAAGTCAAAATTGCAAGTGATGATGAATCTACTAATTCGGATGAAGAAGAAGAAGAGGACCCCAAGTAGGATCCCGACCAAAGTGATATGTCAGGGGTCGAGTCCGACTAAAAAGAATTTATGAAGATTTTTGTGTAGTCTAATGTATATAGATAAGGGATTAGTATGGTTTTGAGCCTTGTGGCTTATGTATATATATATGTATGTCTGGCAAGTGGTATCCTTCCCGACAATAGGGTATATGTAGCTGGCAGTGCTAACTGCTCACGAAAATGATATGAATAGTTTATGTATGAAAAAAAAGAAGGAAAGTATGTATGTTAGCTATGCATGTACTGTTGTGAAGAATGTAAAAAGGAAATGAAAAAGGTTCATGAAATGAAATGTACGAAGGTTCATGAAATGAAATGTATGAAAGTAAATGCAATGAAATGAATGAAAGCAAGATATTGAGTTCATGTGATTATGTCTGAAGCAATGAATTGAGTTCATGTAATGATGTATGTTGCATGTATTTATGTTATTTAAATATATGCACTTATTGACTGGATGCTATTAAGTTAACAGCATGTGCAAGCATAGTAACGAAATTATACGATAGACATATAACGATTAATACCGATGGAGGATATACCTAGAGGACCGACGAATCTGGATTTAATGGCCATGATTATGGAACTGCAACAAAAGCTCCAAGCTCAGGAGCGAGAAATGCAAGGTTTATGGGAACAGTTAGCTAACTAGAATCCCGTACCACTAGTACGTATGGACACGCCAGCCCCAGTACCACCGCCACAACAAGCAGAACGAGTAGTCCTCGTTGCTCCGGTAGCATCCACTGCCGAATTTTATGAAAGATTTCAGAGGATGAAGGCTCTGAAATTTGATGGATCAACGGACCCATTAGATGCCGACAACTGGCTTACTAGTATCGAAAGGATACTGAAATTTATGGGGCTTAGTGACCATGAGAAAGTCCTATGCGCTTTGTTTTCTCTCACTAAAGATGCCAGGAGGTGGTGGGAGTCTGTAGAATGCAGAAGAAACGTTGACGATATGTCATGGTCGGATTTTGTAGAAGAATTTAGTAGGGCCTACTTTAACATGGAAACCATGGCGGCCCAACAAGAAGAATTCAATAATTTCAAGCAAGGTAACCTGTCAGTTGCTGATGCTGTAAAGAGGTTTAACCAACTAGCACGACTTTGTCCCGAGTTAGTACCTACTGATTGGGAACGAATCAGGCGACTGATGAGAATGTTCAAAACTGACTTGCCCTTGTAATTGATAGTGGAGGGCAAGCTCCCAAAGATGTGGAAGATTGCATTAAATGGCCGGCCAAAGCTGAGTTCAGAATTGCCCGTGATAAAGAAGAAAGAGCAAGGATTTTCAAAGCTTAGAAGGAAGAGAAAGCCTTAGCTAAGCAAAGTCAAGTGGTCCAAGTGAAAGGACAAGGAAGTGCCTCAAGCCAAGGACTGTCCCAAAACCTTCCAGTGGGATGCAACCGTAATGTTAACATCAAAACGAAATGGAACATGAGTAGTCCAAGGAATCCATAGGGTCAACCGTAGAAGAGGATTAACGATGGAGGAAACAACAAACCCCTTTGCAATCAATGTGGGAAAAGACATGCAGAGGAATGTAAGGTTGGCACAAATAAGTGCTATATTTGTGGAAAAGAAGGGCACTACGCTAGAAATTATTTTTCTAATCCTCAAAGTCACAATAGTTAGGAACAACAAAGGCCTCAAGGAAATCAGTTGAATGCGGTCCAAGTTTAGGCCCAGAATGAAGGCCCCAATTTCAGTCAAGTGCAATTAGAAGCTCCAGAACCGAGTGGGCAAATCTATGCCTATATGAAGAAGGAAGAGGATGCGGGAAACTCATCGATGGTGACAGGTCAGTTTTCTGTTGCCAATACTAATGCATATGTTTTGTTTGATTCTAGAGGAACACATTCGTTTGCATCACTTAAGCTTGCGAAACGAATAGGAATTGAAGGAGATAGGATAAAACAAAGATAAAATAAACTTTTAGAGTTGCACTACCCTCTGGGGAGGTATTAAGTGCTGATTATTGGTTACGTCATGTACCGATAATCATTTGTGGAAGGGAATTGTATATTGATTTAATAATAATCGATATACAAGATTACGATGTCATCCTAGGAATGGATTTCCTGGGAAAACACATGGCTAAAATTAATTGTCGACACCATAAGGTTACGTTTTGACCTTCCAGAAGTGAAAAGTTCATGTATTCTGGGAAGAATCCCAAAACTCCTAAGTCGATGATTTAAGTGTTGAAGGCAAAGAAGATGCTGGAAAGCGGATGCACCGGTTATTTGGTGAATTTGATAAGGAAGGATCAAGAAGCTCAATTAGGACCAGAGAAGGTCCCCATTGTAAAAGAATTCATTGATGTGTTTCCCGAAGAGTTGCCAGGCTTGCCACCAGAACGAGAAATTTCATTTGAGATTGAATTGATGCCCGGCACAGCCTCGATTTTGAAAGCGCCATATCGAATGGCTCCAGGGGAACTAAAGCAACTTCAGGCGCAACTAAAGAATTATTGGACAAGGGGTTCATCCGACCAAGTCATTCCCCATTGGGGGCACCTGTGCTATTTGTCAAGAAGAAGGATGGAACGTTACGTATGTGTATTGATTACCGAGAATTGAACAAGGTCACGATCAAGAACAAGTATCCTCTCCCAAGGATTGATGATTTGTTTGATCAACTGAAAGGAGCGTCCGTATTCTCAAAGATTGATCTACGTTCGAGATATCATCAACTTCAAGTCAAAGAAGAAGATATACCGAAGACGAAATTTCGAACACGTTATGGGCATTATGAGTTCTATGTCAAGCCATTTGGACTGACCAATGCTCCGGTAGCTTTCATGGATCTCAAGAATCAAATTTTCAAGAAATATCTCGATAAGTTCGTCATCATTTTCATCGATGATATTCTCATATATTCAAGAACACCAGAGGAACATGAGGAGCACTTGAGGATTGCATTAAAATTGTTGAGAGAGCATCAACTATATGCCAAGTTCTCGAAATGTGAGTTTTGGTTGGAAAAATTTCATTTTCTTGGACACGTGGTGACATGGGATGGAATATCGATCGATCCTTCCAAAGTGGAAGCGGTTACACCGAAAAACGTAACCAAAATTAGAAGTTTCCTCGGTCTAGCAGGCTACTATCGACGTTTTGTAGAAGGATTTTTCCAACTCGCAGCACCACTCACTGCACTTACACGAAAAGTAGCAAAGTCTGAATGGACTAAGAAGTGTGAAGAAAGTTTCAAAGAGTTAAAAATGCGACTTACAAGTGCACCAGTGCTGACAATACCTGATCCAGACTTGGAAAATTTTGTGATCTATAGCGATGCATGGAAAACAGGACTGGGAGCCGTATTGATGCAAAATGGAAAGGTGATTGCATATGCATCCTGAAAATTAAAGGATCATGAAAGGAATTATCCGACGCATGACTTAGAGTTAGTGGCGGTTGTATTTGCATTGAAGATATGGCGTCACTACCTGTATGGAGCTAAGTGTGAAATTTATACAGACCATCAGAGTCTGAAGTATATCTTCATGCAGAAGGAACTCAACATGAGGCAACAAAGGTGGCTAGAATTAGTCAAAGACTACGACTGTGAAATCCTGTATCACCCGGGAAAAGCTAACCGAGTAACCGATGCCCTTAGTCATAGAACAATGTCTTCAGTTGCGATGATGCAATTAATGCCAAGACCTCTTCAGAAGGACTTAATGGAAGCAGGAATAGAGCTAGTCACTGGAGGATTAGCCAATTTGTCTTTTCAACCCACTATCCTGGAAAACTTAAAGGAGCGACAAGAAGCAGATCCGTCACTACTCAAAGCCCGAAATGAGGTTCTTGAGGACCAAGAAACGGAGTTTAGCATCTTGAAAAATGGTACCCTCTGTTATAAGGGCAGAGTCTGGATTCCCAATGATGAAGGATTAAAGAAGCAAGTACTGGAAGAAGCACATGAAGCACCGTACGTGGCTCATCCAGGAGCTACTAAGATGTACCAAGATTTAAAGGAGCATTATTTGTGGCTCAGAATGAAGAATGACGTCGCACAGTTTGTTGCTAAATGCCTTACGTTCCAAAAGGTGAAAGCTGAGCATCAACGGCCGGCCGATGAATACAAAAGATTGAAATTCCAGAATGAAAATGGGACCAGATAACTATGGATCTGGTGACCGGACTACCTAGAACCACAGGTGGACACGACGCTATATGGGTAATCGTTGATAGATTGACGAAATCAGCTCATTTCTTACCCATCAAACTCAGCAGTTTTATGGAAAGACTAGCTGAATTATATGTAGCCCAGATAGTTAGATATCATGGAATCCCAAAATCCATCATTTCTGATCGAGATGGTCGGTTTGCTTCTAAATTCTAAAGGAGCGTTCACCAAGCAACGGGAACGAAGCTGACTTTTAGCATAGCTTTTCACCCTCAAACGAATGGTCAATCTGAAAGGACCATTCAAACTCTGGAAGATATGTTGAGGGCCTGTGTGTTAGATTTCAAAGGAGGCTGGGAAAAAAAGCTTCCGTTGATCGAATTTGCCTACAATAACAGTTATCAAGCTTCCATAGGAATGGCTCCTTATGAAGCTCCTTACGAAAGAAAGTGTAGATCGTCGCTGCATTGGTATGAAACAGGAGAAAAGACGTTATCGACTCTAGATTTCATACAAAGGACGACGGAGGATGTGAAATTAATCCGTCAACGAATGGAAACTGTCTTTAGTCGTCAAAAAAGTTACGCTGATAGGCGACGAAGACCCTTGGAATTCTAGGTAGGGGATTTGGTCTTCTTAAAGGTGACACCAATGAAAGGAGTAATTAGGTTTGGAAAGAAAGGAAAGCTTGGCCCAAGATACATTGGACCATTTGAAATCTTAGAACGGGTAGGCAATGTAGCTTATAAGTTGGCTGTACCCTCTGATCTAGCATCGGTACACAACGTATTCCATGTGTCCATGCTAAAGAAGTACGTGCCAGATCCATCGCATGTTCTGCAGCCGGAGGAAATTGATGTGCAGGAGAACCTATCTTATGAAGAGAAACCAGTTCAAATACTGGCACGAGAAGAAAAAGAGTTAAGGAATAAAAAGATACCTCTCGTCAAAGTCTTATGGCACAACCAGCAAGTAGAAGAGGCAACATGGGAATGAGAGGATGAAATGAAGAAAAGCTACCCCGAATTGTTTTGATTTTCGAGGACAAAAATTCTTAAAAGGGGTAGATTGTAATGACCGAGAAAATTTCATTAATAAAACCTAATATTTAATTGGGTTTAATTAATAAATTTACTTTTAAAAAATGTGATTTTTGTAAAAAGTTGTAATTTTTGTAAAAATTACGATAAAGTATGAATAAATGGCATTGATTTCATGTTTTATGGCAAATGTGATGCAATGTTGGGTATGATAGAATACAGATTTTATGAGTTGAATTACTCAAAAATTTGTAAATAATACCCATAAAATGAATTTTATATCACAATTAATTGTAAAATTGTGGTATAATAAAATTATGGTATAAAGGGATGGATGATTAGAATGTAAATAGAACACAGAGGTTGTCTAAACCCTAACTTGGGGTAGAATGGAGGCCAAAGCAGTATAAGAATACTGCTAAGTGAAAATAAAGATACGAAAAATGTCACATTTGGCCTCCAAAAGTGAACGAAAAGTAAGTTAAATATTTTTATACAGTCTAAGGATAGAAAATACATGATTTGACCATGATAGTATAAGAAAAATACTACATGACGATAACTTACAGTGTGCGAATTTTGGGCCCAACAAAGTAGACACTCAATTGAATTTGATTGAGCCACCAAGGCTAGAAATGTGGCCCAATAACATGAGGACACCTAAGGGGTAATCAAGTGGGTGACCATGAGTCACCAAGTGGATAAGGATGCATTTAAGGCTTAGTTATCACAAATTTTTTACTCTTTCTTCTCCTCCCAAGTTCAGCAGCCGTTGTAGAGACCTTCAAAAAAATTTCTCAACCCCAAACTTTGAAAAAATAACCCCAAAACAATTTTTAGAAGCAAGCACAAGGATTTTCACAAGATTTAAGGTGAAATTCTAAACTTTTTAATGAGTTTTTAAAGGATTTTTCATGGGTTGAAGAAAGTATATTAGCCCATGATTTTTTTGCATGAAAAGGAGGCTTAGAAGGTAGTTCAAAAGGAATTTCAATGCTAGAAATCAAAAGGAGGTTATTTTGGTAAGTTTTGAGTTTTAAAGTTTTGAAATTTTAAGAGTTTTGTTTGGATTTTTATTTTCTCAAACCCATATGAGTTTTTGAGCTTATGTTTGATGGAATTTCATGTGAATGTGATGAATGGCATGTTTAAATGGTGAAATTTTGATTTATGGTGCAAAATAGTAATTTTTGCATAAAATCATATTTTTGCAATTTTAAGGTTAAATTTTGTAAAAATGAGGTTTGAGCATGAGAATGACCTGAGTTAGGCATGGAATGGTCTCTACAGGGATAGATTTGAAATTTTGAAAAGGATTTCGACAAAAACATCCTAAGGACTAAATTGCAAGAAAACTACTTTTCTCGGCAGATTTAGAAAATTGCCAAAAAATCACTATACAGTGAGATTTTGGTAAAAGTTAAAACACAAAAGTTGTAGATCTCGATGAAACTGTTAGGCCACGTGGACAGTTCCTCAAAAAACTCAACCGTTTGTGAGTTTTTGATTTTTCAAGAAATTATTAAAAGTGAAAAAGTGTTAAAATGGAAAAAATGTCATTTTTCAAAATGATTTGAGGTATGATACTTCAAGCAAAAATGTTTCTTATGAAAAATAGGAAATTTTGGTGTAAAGAGAAAAATTTTAGCCCAATGAACAAAATTGTCAAAATTTTCGGTTTAGAGGCTAAACCGTAAAGTTTTATGAAAAAGAGGCATAAGAGTGAAACAAAGTGATACAAGCCACTAGGACATTATTCTTAAGTTAATAAGTGGCTATTGATATTAAAATAACGAGATCGAGCTCAGATAGGACTATAGGGCCACGGAGGGCAAAATCATCATTTTTGCCCAAATAACCCAAATAGCTCTAAAAATGTCTCAGATAAGGAAAGAAAGTGATTAGAAAGATTCATACCCTTCGTAAGTGACGATAGAATAGAATTAGAAAGAAATAAGGAAACCAGTATTTGCAAAGTTGTGTATAGTTATACAACTCAAAAAATTAAATAACGAATGTTTTGTAATGAAACGTATTGAAATTGGCTAATAGTTTTGTAATTGGCCAAGAGGATCCTAGGAGTCTAAGAGAAAGGAGACTGAAGTTGAGTTTGCAGTGCTCAAAAGCAAGTAAGTACCCTTCCCACCTACAGTATAAAATAGTAGGTGTAGAATGTGTGTATATGTACATTAGGGTATATACTACGATGTAGACATGTATGTTGCTATGAAATGGATTTCTAGAGGTATAGAATTGATACCTGTGTGTTTACGAATAGAGCACCTAAGTATATAACATGTTATGTACTGTTATGTACCTTATATTATGTACCTGTGTGTACGATATGAATACATGTATGTATATGAAGTAGATACTTGTATGTACTCTGCTATGCATACGAACTTATATATCATGGATAACATGTGATTATCATTTCATGCCTGGTATGACAACCATATTAAATGGATTGGTAACTATGTCACCAGAAGTTAAGAAAAGTGTCGTACCGACTCCCGAAGTAAGGGGGAGTTTAAAAGATAACATATGATCACGGTGTTACGTAGACCTAAATGATATTACGCAATGGTACGAACACTTGGGCTCTAATGAAAGATAAGAAATGATGAAGAAAAGGAAAGTTCATAAGAAAGCATAATTGAATCATGCATTCATTTGATTGTCCATGTGGGATTTATGGGACTTACTGGGCGTTAGCTTATTAAGTATTTCATGTTGTAAGTATTCCGACAAGAAGGTCAGAATAAATCCAAATGATGAGCTGACAGACGGATGATGTGTGCAGGTCGGGTATGGAGTCCACTACTGTATGTTTCCGTTGTATATATGTATTATGTTGTTTTGAAATGGAATGTTTAAAAAGAAAGAAAAATGTTGTAAAAGTAAGAATGTTTATGTAAATATAAGTGTATGAAAGTATTTTGGAAGTTACCAAAAATTATTGCAAAGCAATGTATTTATTTCAATTTCAAAAAAAAATCCTAAATTTTTGCCCCTAAGTAAGTAAGAAAGAGTTTTATCATAGCCCGAAAAGGTGGGTTGTGACAAAAGAGAGATTAAAGTAATACATGCCTTGATTATTTATAAAATGACCTACCCAGGGTCTTTTATAGTCCGCAAGTCCAATCGATGGACTCTCCACCTACCCTAAGTGGATTCCACCTAGAAGGGAAAAATGTTTAAAAACAAGAAAAAAGTGAGCAAAAGGCTCAGTCGGAGTATATGTTAAATACAGATAAATAATTTAAATATAGAATTTACCTTTCAAAGGAAATGAATTTGAAAATAAAATTAAATAGATAAACAAATGAAATCGTTTATGTAAATTTTCATTTAAAAATTGTTCGTTCAAAAAGTACCTTTTTATCTTTTTCTAGGCAAACCATAATATTCACCACCGAAGTTGCCCATTTGGATTTCGAGAGCTGCCCCCAAGGTCGTACATTACACTATCCAATCTCTGGTTATGGCATCATGCCCTCATGTGTATTTATTAATATTATTAAAATCCCATGTTACCGAGCATTCTCAATTACATTTATTATTTGATTCATTATGAGTATTCATTTCTTCGACAAATAATGTAAATTGCTAAGAAGTTTATCTAAACCATTCCCCCAAACTCGTTTTAAAAGAAATCATCTCAAAAGAAATAACTTTGTAAAAGATCATTTCGAAAAGAAATTATGCTGTGGCCAATAGCCCCCCTCTTTGAAATCATTTAAACCATTATGTCATTTTATTGAAAACATTTTGGAAAGGCCAAAATCATTAAAAGCTGGCTACCAAAGAAGGGTAGAAGTCCTACCTCGATACTCGTACCGGTGTCCCACACCCTAATCTTGGTCCGCTACACGTCAGCTCCGTGGGTCCGTGAACTACCTTAAATGGAAACTAAGTTTATAAGTATCTAGCTTGAGGTACCTTATGTTACTAAATCATCTCATGGTGTCCTAGTGTGCCATTTGTATTTATAAAATCATTTTATAAGGTTCGAACATCAATCGGGTCAAAACAGCAAGAACGGATGAAAAATTACAAAATCTCGCCATTCTCGGTGGGCCTACCAGTCCCCTGGTTCAGCCAGCCCAAAAACCAAGTCTAGTCGACTGAACTTTTCCAGGTTTGGCCTGCCGGTCATATGAATTCGGCCTACTGAACTTATGAATCTGGCCTGCCGAGTATGAAGTTTGGCCTGCCAAACTGAAAAATTTTAAAATTTTTCAAGCATGGGTTTCAGCCTCTCCGAGCCCAAATCTTCAATTTCAACTTGTTTTTCTCAATTCCTAAGCATGAAAAACACCTATAAATGATAGAAAAGCATAATAAAACGTTTCTAAACTAGTTTAAACAAGATTTTTCATAAAAATCCAATAAAATCCAAAAATAGGAAAAATGGAGGAAAAATGAAAAATCTTGATTCAAATCCATTTTTCTTTAAACTAAGTTTAGATTCTAGTTGTTTTAAGTTCCTCTAACTTAGATTAAAGGTTTTCTAAGCTTAAGAAAGCTTAGATTTAAAAATGCTAAAAATTAGAAAAATTGATAAAAAGTTTTAAAATTTGAAAACTAACCTCGATTCAATCCTCGAATCATGTTTATGGTTATTATATCACGTTCCTGAGCCTTCAATCCACTGAAAACCAAAGTTTGGCTTGATTTTTTATTCAAAAATTTAAGAAAATGAGGGAGAAGAAGAGAGGCAGTGAGAGAGTGAGGGAGGAAACAAGAGAGAAGGGAGAGAGTGAGAGAAAGAGCGAGTGAGAAGAAAAGAGGGAAAGAGAGAGAGTTTAAATAAACAATGAGTGGGAAGCAAAACCAGTAAAAGAAACTATGTACTACCCACAGTTTTGAAAAAATGATGTGGTTGGTATTTGATAAATTGTTTTGTTCCAAAAATTTAAAATAATAATTAAGAATAATTAGAAGTGATTGAAAATCATTAAAATAATTAAAAGCAACATTAATTTAAAAATGTCACAAATAGTCAAATTAAGTTTAAAAATACATCATAGCACACTAATTCACCACTTTGTATACTAATATCACTTAATAAATTTTAGAGCATTGCACAGGCTGACGCGTAACCGGTCTACGAGCCTTTGATCTTTGGCCAGGGAGTTGTCGTTGGCTGATCATTGTGATTTTGGGTTCGTGTCACTAGAGGAGAAAAGCTTAGCTTGGGTTGGAGATAAAGTTCAGAGCAGGGAGGGAGATGAACTCTGCCGTTGATTTGGTCTTGGTAATAGGGAGAAAAGAGGCGTCCCCATCCATGGAGGTCTTGGGTGGCTAGGATCTCCTCCAAAGTTGAGCTGGGATGGTTAGGCGAGGGGGTTGGCTCGACAACTTAGGTCTATCATTGGTAGGGTGGGAGAGGTTGTTGTCCGCTTGACGTTGGCCTTAAGGGGCCTTCCCCTAGCTGAGGGCCCATTTGTGTCGCTGGGTGAGGGTGGGTGGCGGTTGTTCGGGTCTTGCCGTGAGGTCGACCAAAGAGTGGCCATGGGAGTTCTCCAGTGGATAGGTGGCTGCAGTAGGGTAGCTGATGCTTCTAGCTGGCTGGCGTTGAGGGACTTCGGATCTATGGATCGTGGTGGTGGCAACATTCTAGTTTTTTGTTTTCAATTATTTTAAATTACCAGGTCTGTTAGAATAAGGGTAGTGACTTCCCCACAGGTCCCCTTGGTTGTGTTTGTTGCTTTTGTGTTGTTGTGGATAGTGTCAGTTTTAAAGGATGGTGTCCCCATACCACTTGGTTTATTAGGTGGTGTCCTGAGTCGGGTTAGTTTTAAGGTATGGTTCTTTTTTGTGGTCGTTGGGACCAAAAATTGTGGGAGTATAGCACCATTTAGGGGTAAAGATCCATTTAGCTTTGTCGATCGAACCACGTATTCTTGAGTAGGTTTTCTGAGTCTGATTATAGACCATGTTCTTAGTCTTTGGATCTTTGATTGTACCTTGGTCGTATTTAGCTATTTGTAATAAATTGTTTTTTTTCTATTGGAAGCCTTATCTACTAAAAAAATGAGGTGTTTTCCTATTAAAGGAAAAAGAATAGAAGGAGAGGTAGAGAGAGAACGAGAAAAATAAGAAGAAGAGAGATAGAGATGTTATGATGGCATGAAAGACATATTAGAAAAAAAGATGGCATTAAAGACTACTGGGGCTGTTGCCAAATAAGAGTGTAGTTGTAGGTCCTACATATTACGCAATATAACATTAATTTTTTATACCATGAGTGAGGTAATTTGGGCTTTAGTCTTTGGTTTCTTTTTTTGTTGTTTGACTTGTGGTCTTCACATTTCTCTTGTTTAGGGGTAAATATCAAACAAGTTGATTGGGTTTTTGGGATTTTCCAAAGCTCTGAAAATTTTGAGTTTTACTAACATAAACTAGCCAAAGATTGAGACTAACCCATCCACTGAAAGTTTAGATGAATTTAATGGGTTAAGCGGGTTAAACATTATTTAAATAATTAAAACTAATAATTTAACCCCTAAAATAAAAAATAATTCTAAAAAAATATAATTCACAATATATTGCACACACAAAATTTTAATATCGTGTTCCAAACAATAGAAGAATTTTCATAAACATCATCTTTTAAAACTTACTTTTTATAAATGTCACACATGTTTAAGTGTGGCACAACTTAAAAAAGTATTATAAATGGTAATGTGACACAATTTTTTAACATGAGTAACTATATTTTTAAAAGTGTGACGTAAGATGTGATTTTCTCTAAGTAATAAACCAACATAAAATATGCAAGATAAGTTCAAAATTCAAATACATAAGTCATATACCAACAAACAAATCACAATAAAGCTAATACAATAAAAATCCTATCATTCAATACCAAAAAAAAAAAACATTATCAACATGTTGCACAATTCTTAGTCTTCTACTGCAAGCATATCCACCCAAACATGCAACATATCTTACCTAAAACATAGCAAATATAAAATAAATGTTAAATATATGTTTAATATATATATATATATATATATGAATTGAATGGAGTTTAGGCTAAGATAGGTTAGGAAAAAAACCCAAACCCATCCAATTAAAAATTGGGTGAGTTATTTGGGCTAACCTCGTAATCGGGTTGATCCGGTTTAGATTCTAAAGGGCTATATTGAGTGGGTTAATTAGATTGCGCAATTTGTTCAGTGTTTTTGTTCATCCCTACCTCTTAATAAATTTTTTTTTTTTTTGGTTTCTTAATAAAATATCTTATTATGCAACTTCAAAGTTTTAGTTTTTATTTCCAATATTAAAGTAAAAAAAGATAACTTTTTACAATAAAAAAATAAAATATATAATTATAACTTTATCTTCTCAACCATGAAGAGAACATGAAGAGTTTAAAATTAGGATAAACGTGTTAATAAAGTGATTGATGGTGTTTGCGGCAATTAATTTTCTTTTTATGATCTTTTTAGTAACTAGTTTTGGAATGTACTCTGCATGCATTGCCGTGTGCGTCACCTAAGTAGTTTATTGTTCACTGCATATGAGAAATTATCTTATACAGCCATTTCAGTGTTATTGACTTTATATATATATATATATATATATATATATATATATATATATAATTTTAATAATTTACTTTGAAAAGAAGCTTGTTTGGATAATTGATACTTTTTAGCAGATGAGATCTTTATAGTTATAAATAAATAAAAAAAAAGATTTAGAGTAGAAAAATTAGAAAGAAAATTACTTAGGGATGAATACAAGAAAATATCAGTATTATAGAGGGATGCAAGAAAAAGATGCTTCAGTAAAACACTTATTTAACAGGACCACATTTAAAATTATAATATTCTAGATGAGTATAAGAAAATATTATTTAAGGATACATTTAGGAACAAACTTTAAATAGGGTATATCAGACAAAAAAAAAAAAAAGAGAGACAAGGTTCAATTGAGATGTATATTTTTGTCGAATATTATATTTGCACATATTTAAGCAAAAATATATTGAACAAGACTGATCAAACAAAAAAAGAAAAGTGTTTAAGTAGGGATACATTTAGTTTCGAAATATTTATTTTATCAAGCAATAAAAAATTTTATAAGGTCAAGCCTGAAGAAAGAAGAAGAAAGAAAACAAATAAAATTAAAGACAAAAGAAAAAAAACAAAAGAGGAAAAAAGAAAAAGAGGGATTTTCTAAATCAGGACATATTTAAAAAAGATTATTGTAAAAAAGATAAATTAAAAGAAAGTAATTTAGCAAGACACATCTTAAATATAAGGTTATGGGATTACAAAGGGAAATAAAGAAATGATAGTGAGAATGGATATAAAGAGTAAAAGAAAAGGAAAATGGTAAATGGTAAAGGAAGAAAAAGAAAGAAAAAATTATGAAATAAAAAAAAGTATAGAAAAGGGAGGAAGTGACACATGTCACTTATTGGAAGAGAGACCAAATATTGCATCCTGTTTTAAAAACTACTAAAGGCATTCATATGGAATTTTATGCATTTTTTAGTAATATGAGTGCAAAAGTCCATGTAATTTTTTTAGGTCTTTTTATTGATGTAATTTATATTTGTTAATTTGTAATTTCTTTAACAATTTTTGTGATTTTTTTAACATTAAAAGTTTAAAAAATATAATTCTATTTTTATTATCTCGAATATTTAAAAACAAACTATTTTTTATTTAAAGGGATAATTTATTGAAATACTTGAGTAAAGTTTGGTGTGGTATATTTATCAAAGAATCTGTGATAGAAAACATTTTAATTTTTCATTTGTTTTAAAGATAAATTACAAGACGCCATATCCTTTGTTAGAAAGTTATAGATTCTATATCTGTGAATTATGCTCTCATCAGTTATAGGTTGCACCATTAACATATTGATAATAGAACCTTTGTTTATTAGAATTTATGTATTTGGCATATCTAAAAATACAACCTACAAACATAGAGTCATGATTCTACTTAATAATTAAGATAACACATAAATGATTGTGAAAACCATTGACACTTAAGTGATATGAAATTATTATTGGATTAATTACACTTTAGGATTAATCCAGTATGCAACCACCATAATTTTGGTCACATCCATGTATCCATCATGGAGTCAACCCACTCAGATGGTCTAGAGAAATCACCACCCTAGTAGACGTAGATCCTATTATATTCTTGTCATGTAAAAAGTACCCAACTATATATGGACACCGGACTATATGATTTAGATGATTAATGAGAATTGTATATTTACCCACATATAAGCCTCATGTATGCCTAATTCTAAGATTCGGTTATAATAGTCATGCATTGCATATTTGCTTAAATGTACAATCATTAAAATGATAGTAACACGAGGACTATTATTAATACATGAAATGTATTATTTATTTATTCATTCATTCAACCAAAAATATCGTTATTACAAATTAAATATTTATTTCTTAGTGAACCGACCCTAACATATTTTTCCAAGCTTCAATCATGAAGGAAGTTGGCTAAACTATTTGTTCAAGTTCTCGTAATAAAGCGGGACAGTCATTTAAAAAAAAAAAAGAGAGAGAGAGAGATGTGGTCTAGGATACCTAGAGAAGGAAGTGAGATAAAGATGGAAAAAGAGGGATATGGTTTAGCACTCAAAAAAGGGTTCCGGACTTTAGAGTTTAGGCACTTATTTTGTCAAATTTATAATTGGAGATATTTGGTGAGGTTTTGAGCACGTGTTAAAGTTCATCATTGATAATGAAAGAATTTCAGTGGATATTGGCTACTTTGAGTTGAATCATTATAAATCTCTTGTGTTTATTGTCTTTATTTTGACTTTTGACTTCTATGAGTTTATTGTTGTTTTGATCCGTTTGGAGAAATTTACCATCTAGGAATTTGTTTCTTGGTACATTTTTTCATCAACATGACAAATTTAAATAAGTTTTAAATTTAAACGACACCTATATAGTTTTGAAAAATAGAGAGACAAATTCAAAAATAACTAAAACTTAGAGGTAAAACTATAAATAATGCAATTCCTATTGATGGAAAAAAGGAATTTGGTTTCTTGGTTGTTGATATAAAATACTTAGTTAATAGAATGTCTTTATAATTTCAGCATAACATGAAGGATGTCAATGCAATTTTTCTCAAAATTTATGCAAGTTAGAAATGTGGTGAACAATAAAAATCCCCTAATTCAATATTAGAGTAACTTGTTAACTAAAGAAAATACCTTGTAACGATTGAGTTGGTGGTTTAGCGCTAAATGATTAATGTGGCTGAGTCGGCCAAGACAAGAGCAAGATTGTTGGGAAGAAGTAGGGCACTTGATCACAAGCTCCTTTGATCACAAGCTCCTTTTTCTCGTAGACTCAGTCGAGCTATTTGGACTGTTTCAGATATTCCTGTAGGAATTTGTTCTGAGAGCACATCTTTTCAAGAGCTCGGATAATTAATTGATACAATTCTCCCAAAGTAGAAGGTTTCCCAACAAGGCGACGAAGGAAATTCAGAACCAAGAAAAGAAGATTCGTTAGTTTCTTCAACGCAAGAAAAGACATTAATCCTACCAAAGCCAGTCATCCAGGGATGAATCCGGAACACCAGCAGATGGCCTCCCAAGAATGTCAGGGATTAAATAACACTAAAGCAAATACATTGACTTTAATCACCTCTTTTTGGATTTTTCCCCTCTAAAAGAAAAAAAAAATTGTAAATTATAACACTATATGATACTAAATTCACCTTGTCTCTTTTCCCTTTAAAAGAAAAGGAAAAAAAAAAAAAACTTTGCAACTAGTCTTATGTACTACAAGATATGTAATACATCCCCTTTAAACTTTCATTTCATGATACTAAATACATCTCGTCTCTTTTCTATATAACACTT
>CAMOHE010045613.1:23681-41072 GCA_946598075.1 Artocarpus hirsutus | reverse complement strand
TGCTTTAGGGTTTTTAGCCGAATTAAGAAGAAAGAAGGTGTTCTATCATTCTAAAAGGGCGAAAAACATTAAAACCCTAAAATTAGAGAGATTCTTTTAACGCAAAAGAGAGGGTGCTAGCACACCAATTCATTTTTTTGAGAGAGTCTGTTCATGTGGACACCTGCAGAGGGCATTGCTTTAAGTAACAACGTCTGAATCTGATCCCAAATACTAAAAGCTCGAGTTAGGGTGGCACCGAAGTGAACCCGCTCTCTCCCTTCGAGAATCTTGCCTTTTTGTCATCCTGGTAAGATTCTATGACTGTCTTATTAATCTAATCGAATTGCATGGATCCTGCGAGGGTTTTGTGGGAATTAATTTTTAATTTTTTGCTGCGTATTTGAATCACAAAATCCAACAAAACCCAACACCGGATACTTCACATGTTCTACAACCGGAGGAAATTTACACACAGGAGAACCTGTCTTACAAAGAGAAACCGGTTCAAATACTGTCACGAGAAGAAAAAGAGTTAAGGAATAAGAAGATACCTTTCGTCAAAGTTCTATGGCGCAACCAGCGAATGGAAGAGGCAACATGGGAACGAGAGGATGAAATGAGGAAATGCTTGGGCCAAGATACATTGTACCATTTGAAATCTTAGAATGGGTAGGCAATATTGCTTATAAGTTGAACTAACCCTCTGATCTAGCATTGGTACACAACGTATTCTATGTATCCATGCTAAAGAAGTACGTGCCAGATCCTTCACATGTTCAGCAGCCGGAGGAAATTTATGTACAGGAGAACCTATCTTACAAAGAGAAACCGGTTCAAATACTGGCACGAGAAGAAAAAGAGTTAAGGAACAAGAAGATACCTCTCGTCAAAGTTCTATGACGCAACCAGCGAGTGGAAGAGGCAACATGGGAACGAGAGGATGAAATCAGGAAATGCTACCCCGAATTGTTTTGATTTTTGAGGACGAAAATTCTTAAGGGGGGTAGATTATAATGATCGAGAAAATTTTATTAATAAAACCTAATATTTAATTGGGTTTAATTAATGAATTTACTTTTAAAAATGTGATTTTTGTAAAAAAATTGTAATTTTTGTAAAAATTACGATAAAATGTGAATGAACAGCATTGGTCGTAAATTTTATGATAAATACTTTGCAATGTTGGATATGGTAAAATACAGATTTTATGAGTTGAATTACTCAAAAATCTATAAATAATATCCGTAAAATGAATTTTATATCACAATTAATTGTAAAATTGTGGTATAAGCGAATGGATGATTAGAATGTAAATAGGACACAGAGGTTGTCCAAACCCTAACCTAGGGTAGAAAGGAGGCTGGTGCAATATAAGAATATTGCTAAGTGAAAACATAGATGCAAAAAATGTTATGATTGGCCTCCAAAATTGAACGAAAAGTAAATTAAATATTTTTATACAGTCTAAGGATAGGAAATACACTGATTTGACCACGACAGTATAAGAAAAATACTGCATGATAAAAAATTATACAGTGTAAATTTTAGCTCCACTAAGTGGACACTTTTTAGTTTGCTATTGGGCCACCAAGCCCTAAAAGGTGGCCCAATCATGGGATGACACTTGGTAACCCAAAGGGTTACTTGGCAAAGTAATCAAGTGGGATAAGGATGCATTTAAGGATTGGTTATCACAAATTTTTTTCTCTTTCTTCTACCTCCATATTTGGCAGCCATTGTTAGGCATTCAAGAAATTTTTCTCAACCTCAAACTTTGTAAAAACAACCCCAAAACAAGTTTTAGAAGCAAGCTCAAGGATTTTACCAAGATTTAAGGTAAAATTCTAAACTTTTTATTGAGTTTTTAAGGGATTTTTCATGGGTTGAAGGATAATATTAACCCATGGAATTTTTGCATGAAAAGGGAGTTTGAAAGGGAGCTCAAAGGAAATTTCAATGCTAGAAATTAAAAGGAAGTTATTTTGGTAAGTTTTGAGCTTTAAAGTTTTGAAAATTTAAGAATTTTGTTTGGATTTTTATTCTCTCAAACCCATAAGAGTTCTTGAGCTTGAATTTGATGAAACTTTATGTATATGTGATGAATGGCATGGTTAAATGGTGAAATTTAGATTTATGGTGCAAAATGATAGCTTTTACATAAAATGATATTTTTGCAATTTTATGGTTAATCTTTGTAAAAAAAAAAGAGGTTTGAGCATGAGAATAGTTTGATTTAAGTATGAAAGGGTCTCTGCAGGGGTAGATCTGAAATTTTGAAAAGGATTTTTACAAAAACATCCTAGGGACTAAATTGAAAGAAAACTTCTTTTCTCGACAGAATTAAAAAATGGCCAAAAACACCTTTGAACAGTGAGATTTTGGGAAAAGTTAAAACACGAAAGTTGTAGATCTCGACGAAACTATTAGGCATAGGAGACGGTTCGTCGAAAAACTCAACCGTTTGTGAGTTTTTGATTTTTCAAGAAATTGTTAAAAGTGAAAAAATGTTAAAATGACAAAAACTACGTTTTTCAAAATGATCTGAGGTATGGTACTTCAAGTAAAAATGTTTCTTATGAAAAATAAGAAACTTTGGTGTAAAGTGAAAAATTTTAGCCCCAAGGGACAAAATTATCAAAATTTTTGGTTTAGGGGCTAAACCGTAAAGTTCTATGAAAAAGGGGCACAAGAGTGAAATAAAGTGATATGAGCCACTAGGACATTATTCTTAAGTTAATATGTGGCTGTTTTTGTTTAAATAACGAATCGAGCTCGGATAGGTCAATAGGGCCACAGAGAGCAAAATCGTCATTTTTGCTCGAATAACTCGAATAGCTCTAAAAAGTTCTCAGATAAGAAAAGAACGTGATTAGATTGATTCACACCCGTCACAAGTGACGATAGGGTAGAATCAGAAAGAAATAAGAAAAACTAGTATATGTAGAGTTATGTATAGTGAAACAACTCAAAAAAATTAAGTAACGAACGTTTTATAATGAAACGTATTGGAATTGGCTAATAGTTTTATAATTGGCCAACAGGATCCTAGGAATATAGGAGAAAGGCGACTGAAGTTATTTTTGGGGTGCTGAAAAGCAAGTAAGTACCTTTCCCACCTACAGTATGAAATAGTAGGTGTAGAATGTGCGTATATGTACCTTAAGGTATATACTACAATGTAGACTTTTATGTTGCTATGAAATGGATGTCTAGAGGTATAGAATCGATACCATTGTGCTATGAAATAGATGTCTAGAGGTATAAAATCGATACCTGTGTGTATACGATTAGAGTACCTAAGTGTATAACATATTATGTATTATTATGTACCTTATATTGTGTACCTATGTGTACGATAATGAATACATATATGTATATGAAGTAGATACTTGTGTGTACTTTGCTATGCATATGAACTTATATATCATGGATAACATGTGATTATCATTTCATGTTTGGTATGACAACCATATTAAATGAATTGGTAAATTTGTCACCAGAAGTTAAGAAAAGTATCGTACCGACTTCCAAAGTAAGGGGAGTTTAAAGGATAAAATATGGTCACGGTGTTATGTAGACCTAAATGAAATTGCGTAATGGTACGGACACTTGGGCCCTAATGAAAGATAAGAAATGATCAAGATAAGAAAAGTTCATAAGAAAGCATAATTGAATCATGCATTCATTTGATTATCTATGTGGGATTTATGGGACGTACTGGGTGTTAGCTCATTAAGTTTTTCATGCTGTAGGTATTTCGACAAGAAGGTCAGAATAAATTTTAACGGTGAGCTGGTGGACAGATGATATGTGCAAGTTGGGTATGGAGTCCGCTATTGTATGTTTTCGCTGTATATATATAATAAGTTGTTTTAAAATGGAATGTTTAAAAAGAAAGAAATGTTGTAAAAGTAAGAATGATTATATAAATATAAGTATGTGAAAGTATTTTGAGAGTTACCAAAATTATTACAAAGTAAATTATTTATCTCAGTTTCAAAAAAAAAAATTTCATAAATTGTTGACCTAAAGTAAGAAAGAAAGATTTTTATCACAGTCCAAAAAAAGCGGGTTGTGACATTAAGAGTGAGACTCTGCTGGTGAGACTTTGAAAGTCCTTGTGAGCTATTGTTCACACATCACAAACTATACCTTTGGGTTTTCTCAATTGGTTAGAAGGAGAGTCGCCTGGTGGAAGTGCTGTACGAGTATGCCCCTACACACACTGATCATGGACAAAGAATAACAAAGAAGGACAGTTGGTTGAGGTCTTTATACAACATCTTTTCTCTTCATCGATTGTGGGAGCTTTCTGGCAAACAAGGTTAGTAAAATCTAGTTAATTTATGCATATAGCATGTGAAACTTGTGTTTTAAAAAATACTATTAGAGTCAAGGTTTTTACGTAAATTTATGAGTTTGTGATCATGCTATACATATAAATTATGTGATTTGATCTCTCTTATGCTTGAATTTAAATTTTTAGAGAGTTGGCACTCTAGGGTTTCTATAAATTTATATATTGTCATGCATTATATGGTGAATTTTTATTAATTAATTATGGTTGATTAAATTATTATTTAATTATTAATTAATTAATTAATTTATGTCAGTTATGGTTCCTTAGAGATTAGAATGTATATCTAGGTTTTTCATGTAATTAGATGGCAGACTATCATTTCTGTCTTGGAATTATTATTTAATCTTAAATTTGTTAGAATGTTGTAATTAAATAATCATTCAGAGAATACGGATCTTGAAGATGGATGATAGCGTGCCATAGGTAATTCCTGAGTCTCTAATTTTATGTTTTTGAATTGTTGAAAATAAAATTGATAAATTGTATTAAACACTATATTTTCTAAGAAGCATGACCTCTGCTCAATAGGCATGCCGAACCTTAGGTTCGGTAGGCCCTTGGTTGTAAATCGACAGGCCAGACTTCAAGATCGGTAGGTCATCAGCAGGGTAAAAATCTGATGGCTCTAGCGGTAGGCCGAACTTTCTAGTCTGACAAGTTGATCTGCGATGATCGGTAGGCCGAATTGTGAGGTTCGGCAGGCCAAAGGGTCATGACTAGTAGGCCGATCACATAGATCAACATGTTGATAGAGTGTTGTAAATTAAAAAAAAAAGGTGCATTTTGATTTTATTTTTGGGACAATTATGAGAAACATTAAATTTAGATACGACCAAAAATATGGAGTTTTTGATCTATACGTAATTGAAGACTTGAAGATGGAAGTTACATGAAGAAGGATACAATTTGAAGATTCAAGGATAAAGATCGATAATATGTTTCGATTATTCTCTTGTAATCTTTGTTTTCTTTTCTCAAGGGTGTTTATTTATTATTTTGCTCGAGGCTTTGCATGATTGCTTTACTTGTCTGCATTATAATATGATTTGTCATGTATATTGATAACGTGTCATAGAGAATAGGGAGTGCCACTCATTAATAATTGTTCATGCATGTTTATAAAATAAAACTTTAATTTCAAAAGATTAAGTGGGAGAAGGTTTTTGAAGAGAGGACCTCCCGCCTCTATCATTGGTCTATAGGTAGCACATGGTGGTTCCAACCCGTAAGAAGGGACTTCATTATGTACCGGGTTAGATCTTCAAGAAGATAAAGTATTTTAGCATGATTTATAGTTGCACACCCCTAGGTGGTGATTATAAATCATAGATAAGATATTGAAATGATGGTTATAAACTGATGTTAATTTTATTATTAACCTCCCCTAGGAGCTTCGTTAATAAAATTAATGGTCAAAGAAACGATTATTAATATATGCTAGATCATACGGGTCCTAGATGACCTATATCAATTAGGAGGGGATACGTGTTCCTAATTGAATTTGGCAAGACTCTTCTAGGAGCTTGTTGAATTCTAAATTGAAAATTGTCATTGTAAGGTTATGATATTTTTAAGGTTTTGACACAAACAAATTTGTATGCTATACATGATTGTGTTATCTTAATAAACTATTGTTGTATGTTTGCTTATATTTGGTATATGATTCTTTATTGTAGACTAAAAATGTCTAAAAATGCTTTATCATCAGTACTTGACAAAACCCATTATCCGGAGAGAATTATAATGATTGAAAACGAAACCTGAACATCGTCCTATCCTTTGAGAAACTAAAATTTATGCTGACAACTCTGTTTCCTCCCGAGCCTATAGGAGATTCTACTAATGAGAAAATCCAAGCGTATGATTATTGGAAAGATGCTAATATCAAGCTCGCTGCTATGTTATGGCCAGCATGAATAACGTGCTACAGGCTCAACATGAAGATTATGAGACTACAAAGCAGATCTTGGATAATCTTAAAGACATGTTTGGAGGATAATCTTAAAGACATGTTTGGAGGCCAGGCCCTGACGAAGCCGCAAGGGGTGCTTTGGAAACTCTTGAACTGTAAACAGAGACCAGAGACGTCTGTGAAAGAGCATATGATGTTGGTCATGGGTTACTTAGTTAAGGTTCAAACCGATGGAGCTGACATCAATGCTGAAACTCAGATGACTTGGTCTTTAAGACTTTGTTTAAGGAATTCATTCCATTTAGAGCTACTTTTAATTTAAGCAATAGACGGGATATGACCTTAACAAAGTTGATGAAACAGTTACATGAGTTCGAACTGCTGATCAGGGAGTCTCCTGTTAGTGGAGAGGCCGACTTGACAGCTTGTCTAGTTCCAATCCTTACCCAAGGAATGGAAAGAAGCAACAAGCCAAGAACAATAAGCCTTCTATTACTGCAAATGGCAAGAAGAAGAAGAAAAAGAACCTGAAGAAGCTAACGTGCTTCTTCTGTGGGAAGGTCGGGCACATAAAGAAGAATTACAAGGACTTCCTTTCCTAAGGAGGTGGGGTGATCTTCTGTATTTCAAAACTTGTTTGGTTAATGAATCCAGTGACTAGATTATGGAGTAACTAATCATATTTGTGTTTCTCTATAGGGGTTCAAAGAAACAAAAAGTCTACTTCATGAAGACTTCATGCTTCGGATGGGCGATGGATCCATGGTCTTAGCTGAAGCAGTGGGAGACGTCTATCTTCATTTTGATAATTATAGGATTTTAATTTTGTAAGATTGTTTTTATGTTTCTAAATTTGAAAGGAATTTAATTTCTATAGCTTGTTTTTTTAAAGACTCCTATTTGGTTTCTTTTAATAATAAAGTGGTGATTTGTAAAAACAAATCTTTTATCTATTCTGGATGGATACAAAATAATCTATATTTTATCAAACCTAAGATGGACTTACTACTTAAGGCTAAGATTCATGATAATAACTCTAAAAGACTTAAAACTTCTCACTCTAATAAGACTTATATCTGGCATTTGTGACTAGGTCATATTAACCTAAATAGGATTCAAAGGTTGGGAAAGGATGGACCTTTAAGTCACTTGAAGGTGGAATCTATACCAAAATGTGAATCTTGTTTGGAGGGTAAAATAACCAAAAGACCATTTGGGTCTAAAGGTAATAGGGCCGAAGGGGTTCTAGAACTTGTGCATAGTGATGTTTGCGGACCCATGACCATCAGGGCACAAGGAGGGTATGAGTACTTCATCACTTTTATTGAAGACTACTCAAGGTATGGGTATGTGTACTTGATGTACCACAAAAGCGAAACTCATGACAAGTTCAAGGAGTTTCAGGCTGAACTGGAAAAGCAATTGGGTAGACCCATAAAAGCACTTCAAACCGATCGAGGTGGTGAATATCTCTGTGATGAGTTCTTGGGACACTTATTAGAGAATGGAATTTTATCCCATTTGAATGCATTGGGCACTTTGTAGTAGAATGGTGTGGTTGAAAGAATAAATAGGACTTTGTTGGACATGCTTAGGTCCATGATGAGTTATTCATTATTGCCTTTGTCCTTTTGGGGATTTGTACTACAAACTGCATATTATCTTTTGATCAATGTGCCTTTAAAATAAGTTCCTAAAACTCCTCATGAGTTATGGACAGGGAAAAGGACATCCTTAAACCATATTCGCATATAAGGATGTTTGATTCATGTCCTATTTAGGGATGCAAATCAGTTGGAAGTACGTTTGAAAGTTTTCATGCTTATAGGATATCCAAACAGGACTAAAGGGGGTTATTTCTATAACCCAAAGGAAAATAAAGTCGTGGTTTTAACTAATGCAACTTTCGTTAAGGAAAGTTACATGAACGACTTTAAACTTTGAAGCAAATTGGTGCTTGAGGAGTTAAGGAGTGATTTGATCACTTTGAGGGTTCCGAATGAAACCGTTCCAATTAGTGTAGAAAAACCAAATGAACACAAAGAACAACCTAAGGGGCTTCGACGTAGAGGTATATGTTTAATGGTGGGGTCTACTTGGTTGAATTGAACGAACATGACATGGATCCTTACACTTATGTAGTAGCTATGGAGGATGTTGATTCAAAACTTTAGACAGAGGCCATGAACATAAAGATGAAGTCTATGGAGACTAATCAAGTTTGGGAACTTGTGGATCTTCCCAAAGGGGTAAAACCTATAGGGTGTAAGTGGATGTCGAAACCTTTAAGACTAGACTGGTAACTAAAGGATACACGCAAAAGGAAGGAACCGATTATAAGGAAACCTTTTCGCCTGTAGCTATGCTTAAATCCATCCATATTTTTTTGTCCATAGCTGCCACTCTCGACTACAAGATTTGGCATATAATTTCAAGACGGCCTTTCTAAATGGTTATCTTTATGAGTCAATCTATATGGAACAACCAGATGGGTTTGAGGCCAAGGATCAAAAGGGTATGGTTTGTAAGCTGCTAAAGTCAATTTATATACTTAAGTAGGCTTCTCGTTCTTAGAACATATGTGGACGAACCATGTGTGTACAAACACATTGAGGATGGGAGGTGGTTTTTCTACTGCTCTATGTAGATGACATTTTGCTAATTAGCAATGATATTGGGGCTTGTCATTGGTCAAATTATGGTTGACCAAGCAATTTGACATGAAGGACTAGGGTAAGGCTAAATTTTTTTCTAGGTATCTAGATCTTTCTGGATAAGAAGAACAAAATAATAGATTTGTCCTAGGCTAGCAACATAGATAAGGTTCTCATGAGGTTTGCAATGTAGGATTCCAAGAAAGATGGGCAACCATCTAGGTCTGGAATTACTCTTTCTAAGAAAGACTCTCCAAAGTCTGATGAAGAAAGAGAATACATGAAGAATGTGCCTTATGCTTCAACAGTGGGTAGTCTCATGTATGCCATGCTTTGCACGCAACTGAATATCTGTTATGCGGTTGGGATTGTAAGTTAATTTTAGGTGGATCTGAGATCAAACCATTGGGTTGTGTTCAAGCATATTTTCAAGTACCTGAGAAGGACTCGAGGGTATATGCTTGTGTATTCGGGTGACGACTTAACTCCTCTAGGATACATTGACTCAGATTTCCAATCCTGTCTAGATTCGAGGAGATCAACTGCTAGCTTTGTGTTTACTCTAGGTGGTGGTGCCATCAGTTGGATGAGTGTGAAGTAAGATTTCACTTCGGATTTAACAATGAAGGCTGAGTATGTGGTGGTTAGTGATGCTTCAAAAGAAGCAGTGTGGCTTCGCAAGTTCCTTGGGGATCTTGAGGTAGTTATTGCTATGGATAAGGCAGTATCGTTGCACTATGATATTAGTGTGGTTGTAGCTAATGCTAAGGAACCAAGAGTTCACTAGAAGAGTAAGCATATTGATTGGAAGCATCATGTGATAAAGGACTTTGTAGAAGGTGAGCATGTCGCTATGTGTAAAATCGCATCAGAGAACAATGTAGCTAATCCATTTATGAAGACACTTATTGGGAGAGTCTTCGAAGAACTTGTTATTATTTATGGTTGGTTCGCTATAAAATGGGATATAATTTATGTAAATTATCTTAAGCTTATTGTTTAGTGGTTATGAATGATCCTTTGACCAATTTTATTATCATTGTTTTGTATTTATTTATTTTCTTGTGTTTCAGTTAATTTAGTAATTTAGTTAAACAAATTCAAAATCCCCATTGTGATTAGTTTTATTGACTTAGGTTTTAGTGCTAAAAACTAATTAGTTAGATGCAATCCTCTACCGGAATGATCCTTACTCACCATGACACTCCATAACGACGAAAGTTTAAGTAAGGTTTAATTTAGTGCTTCCTCTATCAAATTTTGGTGCCGTTGTCAAGGATTGTTATCTATTTAATTGGTTATTTTGCTTTTTGTTTTTGTTTTTATTTTTAGTATTTATCAGTTTGAATTAATTTTTCTTTTGTGTTTTTAATTTTTGTTTTTGTGTCTATTAATTGCAATACTTTGAGATGTTACATTGACAGGTCCTCACTATTTTTGTCCAATGAGACTTGGAGTCCTTTCATATTGCTTGGTAGAGATAAAAGAATGTGCTCATCTGGTTTCTATATCATGGGTTCTCCAAAGAGTGGCAATTACAAATCTTCTTTGATGGCTTAGGTGCAACAATAAGACATAGGGTTGAAAGGGGCAATGGTACCATCTCTTTCTACCAACAATCTATGGATAAAGCCTACTTCATGTTAGAAGATATGGTTGAGTATGATCAATGGAATTGAAATTGTTCAAAAATCAACCAAGATTGGGAGGACAATTACTACAATTGAGAGCCATAGGTTGACACTCAAACATATTATGGGGTTAGAAGCCATAAATGGAGGAGCCTTGGTAGACCAATTACCTATAAGTATATCTCTTGAACACCTAGTTAAGTTTTTGGCCACTAACACGTTATAATTTCAAGAAGAGATGACTGCTAGCCTTCACAATTTTCAAAGTCATATGAATCAATTGGCTAGCATTATAAGTATGTTAGAGGAACAAGGTGATAATTAAACGGTGGCAAAATGGTGTGTCATGAGGACGATGATGACTCAAACAACTTTGATTTGGAGAGTAATTTACCTAACATGGGAGTTTCATGGGAATTTGAGCCTTTAGAGGCAATTGAGCCTAGGGATGAAATACAGAAGCCTTTGATATTGTTTTAGCTCAACACTTATGCATCATGTAGCTGAGAATGATTTACACCTTCTAAGTCATGAGATGTCCATTCAAAGCTATGAGCTCTATGTAGATCAAATCTCAAGCATAGTTTTAAAGGATCAAGTGGAGAGTGAAGAGCAATTGGAATGGTTAATATTGGAAGGATTCTCTTATGAAATCAAATCACAAGACCTGTTGGAGGATGAAGAAGCATATAAGACCATCGATTTAACATTATCCATGGTTGTAACTTATACAGTACCAATGGATTCCTTCTTCCCATCGACACCACCTTCACCATACTACATCCTCTAAGAGTTAAAGCTAGAATCGCAGTTCTCCTCCCAAACCCATTTAACCAAGCAGGGTCAAGTTAGTTTGACATGCATAATTCTTCTATATCTTGCCAAGCTTAAGGGCATTAATAATGGAGACTTATGGGGTTGTGTTTTATGACACATTCAATAGGTGGAACTACTTTTCAATGGCAAATTCTCCACGTCAAGCTAAGGACATTAAACCAAGCATTTTTTGGAAGGCAACCCAATGGAGGGTGAGCATGCCAACATAGATTTGATCTTTCTTACTCTCATTCCCTCTATTTTTATTTGTTTTTATTGTTTTTGTTTATTTTGTTTTGTTTATTTAGGTTGTTTCTTTTTTTTTTTTTCTATGCTTAGTCTTACATTGAGGACAATGTAAAGATTAAGTGTGAAGGGAAGGATTTATTTTCTTTTTCGTTAGGTTTTTGATTTCTTTTCTTATGTAAAAAGACCATAAAAATTTAAAATTTTTTATAAAATTTTTTTCATTTTAGTTTAGGCTTTTGCGTCATTTTTGTGTCTTAGTATCCCTTCCACCTTCTTTAATGAGAATCAAGCTTCAATTTTTATGGTCTTGATTGATTATGAGTGTTGTATTTAATCTTGATATTATTCTTTTGTTAATATGTTTTTTATGATGATCATATTCACACTTTATGCATATAGCCATGTTATTCGGTAATGAGACTAACATGTTAGAAAAAGTTTATTCTTATACCCTCATTCTAACTTTAACTTTATTTTTGACTATTAGGGTTGAATGTTAAAACTCTTTCGGAGGTCTTTCATGGCAAACGGCTGATTGATCATCACATGGAAAAGGATTTAGGCACTAGGTTTCCTAGCACCAAGGCTACATTAGCCAAAGCCCTGATTAATGTTCCTACGAGAGCATTCTTGTAGTAAGCCAATTTGAGTCTTTATGTAGACCTTTTTCTTTTCCTAACCACATCTTCTTACATAGCCCAAACATTTTTATATCTTTACCTATGTTCTAAACATGATTGGAGTTTAGAGTCTTATTTCATGTTCAAGAGAGATTTGGCAACAAATTGGATTAAGGATAGAAGATAAGTATGTGGTTAGGAAGGGAAAATTTTTCTAAGGATTGCTCAAGAAAAAAAGAGAAAAGAAAAACAATGAAACAAAGAAAAAGTTTCAAAAGAAAAAAATTTAAAAAAGTCAAAAAAAGAAAAATTCAATAAAATTCTAAAGCTTTCCTCTATTTATTTTTTGGTATTACAAGGTTAGTTAGAATGATATAAGGGCCCAAAACAGGGTTATTTGCCCTACTTTTTACTTCAATGGTGTTTGAGAGGTGTTCATTGAAGAATTTTATGATGTCTCTAACTCTATGAAGTCTTTAGTAACTTTGTAATTCCCATATCCTTTCTTTTCTTTATCCACTACCCATTGGCCTTGTTACAATCCATGTCAAAGACATTTTTTATTTCAAGTGGTGTCTTCTATGTAGAGGAGATTCGTACCGAAGGGGAACTTATGACATTTGATCCTTTCAACAAAGCTTAGGTGATCTTTTGTATGAGGACTATAAAGGCTTACCTTTTACGAAGCATGTACTATCTTAGTATTTGTAATAGTGGCAATTTCACGCACATGGTAAAGTTGTTGTAGGATGTATTAGCTTGAGAATGACTAATTGCTTTAATGCAATACTTGTTTGATTTCAAGTTCATATCTTTTATTGTTCTTAGATGTAAAAGTTTGGAAGGTTAGTCTTCTTTATCTATGTTTTCTTTTGATTTTTCGTCTTAGGTTTGCTCAAGGACGAGAAAAGGTTATTATAAATGCTTAATTAGAATTAGTTTTTGATAAATTTTCCCATGTTTCCTTGCTTTATCTTGGGTATTTTGTGTTTTTTGTATTTTGTAGGTGTCTTGAGGTTCAGAGTTGATTGGAGGCCAAAAAGGATGTATTTGGAGATTTTTAGGCCAAAACCCAGGCATAGAGCATCGTAGAGTTATAAAAGTAAAGCCATGGTGCTACTAGGGGGACAAATGCCCCATAAGGTGTTTCGTAGTGCCACGCGCTGTCTTTTTAAATCAATGATGCCAGGCGTAAATGTTGTGTGTTATTACCCCTTTTTTTGTGAGGCATAAGTCTAGCCTATGTCTCATAGCATGGCATAAGGTAAGGCACGTGGACCCAAGGCACAAGACGGGGTCCTCCAAGTGGGCCGTAATTTGGAAGGCAAAGGGACATGAATAGATCCATTTTATTTGTCCAGTTAGACTTTTAACTTGCTCCAGAAGTTTTGAGTTTAATTAGGATTAGAATAAAATGGGTATGGATAAAAATAGAGTAAAAAAGGACCAAAAACTTACGTAGAAGCCTAGGCCCAACATCAAAAAAGAAAGCCCATTTTTTGGCCCATCCGACGTGGTAGTATACTTGTTGCACTAGCTCAACCACCACGCCAGCCTTGCCAGCTTGCCTGAGGGGAATTCAGTTGTAGGGACATATGGCTCCTGCAGCTAAAAACAAACTCTCCTCAATCAGAGGTAGGTTAGAGGGAGACTCACTTCCCAGGTTTGAAACTTTGCTCAAAATGGCAAGGCAAAGCTCCCGCTACATGAACACTCCCATGGTAGGCCACCTAAAATAGCACCCCTAGGTCAGTTGACCATTAATGCTCCTGAGGCGTTTAGACTCATGTTGAAAGACCAACTTTGAATTTGGAGGGGAAATCTCCAACCATGGACTGCAGCCACAAATGGCTACTCCTATGGAGCCAATCCTAGAACCTTCCCCAACTAAGTGCTTGAAGTAAAAGAAGCCCAACCAAACTATATGTCCACTTTTCTTTATAAATACCTTCCCAAGCACCATTAAAGAGAGGCTAATGAACCCCATAATATTTAGGACAAAAAGGAGAGAAAGCTTCGATAACATCCATGGCCACCACAATCACCAACTTCACCATCATCATTTTCACCTTGAAACCTCTATAACCACCATGGCTACCATTTCACCTAAGCTCACAATTGTTATGAACCACCTTGAAACAACTACAAACTCCATCCTCGACCTCATGACTGTCTAAAAAGAGAGTTAACACAGTCTAAGCTTACCATCCTAACTCAACAAAAAGTTTCAAACTCCATTTTTTTGGGCAAGCTTCAAGAACATTCAAGGCACTCACCCAATCCCATTAGTACACAAAAGCATCACCAAATCACTTCAAGACCAATTTTTTCTTACATCTGAAATAACTCGCATGTAGGAGAAGGGCCAAAACCACCATTAATGGACAACCTTTCTTTCTCTCTCAAAAACCTCTCTCTAAGCCTTAAACTACCCCAGCCATGTAGCTGTCCTCATATGGGACTTTTCCTCTCGTGGGGTTGACAAACTACATCATTTCATCAAGAATGTCATATTTCCAATGAATGGGTATGCCACCAACAAGTGCATCAGAAATTCCTCCATAGACATTCACATTCCTCTTCTATGCCACATGTACGCTTGGAGGCCTCTTTGGCGAAGTTATAATCTCTAATAGGTTTAGAATGGCAACAAGTCTCACCCCCGGTCTTGATCATCCTTGGGGCTTCCTGGCTTTTTTTGAAACCCAGTCAGGGCCACTACAAAGAGAGCGTAAAATAGCACATTTTGGCCACTCACACTATTGAAACGGCTAGCATAGACTCAGTCAACTTCAGCACCCGTTGCACAGCCACCTCAGCTCTTATTAGGTAGCACCTGAGCTAATAAGAAGAAGCCATGAATTCTGCCCGTGACAAAAGAGCCCCAACATTTTGCGACCCCACTAGGGAAACTAGATTAAGTTCCACAGTGGGCCCATCTTCCTTTAAGAAAATGAGAACTTCACTTGAAGACGACATCAAAATGTCCATGTCTTCCTTAGATCGTAGCATCAGTGTGCCCAACAAGTCCAGCAATAGAGCCCTTGAATTTGTGGATGTAATTCATGAAATGGCCTATACACAAGGCATTTTCAACCATGGGATCAATGACTAAAGGAATTTCGTCACTCGCCCGGCCGCACCTGCCACAACAGTAAATGAAGGGGCATTGGGGAGCCATAGTCACCAATGAAGCTCTTCACCAAGCGCATGAGAGAGCAAGGGATTGTTTCCTCACCCAGGCTAATGCACTCACCATCCTCGAGAAGCACCTTTATAGCATCCCACCGAAGGACTTGGAATTCATCTAGAGGCCACTGTATCTGATCGAACTCTACAACAAACCATGCCCCAAAGGGTATGAGACTCCTATATTCACCATCTTGGATAGAAGGAGAGGGAACCCTAAGGAGTACATAAGCCACTTCTTAGATTCCATTAGACAGCATGCCACTGACAAGGACTTAAGGCTACAGGAGTTCTTTAAGTCACTTACTGATCGCGCCTATATTTGGTACACTACTCTTGCACTGGGATCCATAAGCACATGGGAAGACATGGTGAGCTAGTTTTCTAAGAAGTATTTTCAAAATGAAGAGAAGGTCATAACCATCACTCTAGGCAACACCTGGCAAAGACAAGGAGAGCATCTCATGGATGATGTGAGGAAGTTTTAGGACCTCGCTTTGGACTGCTATGGCAGATGAAGAGTCCTTGGTGGGGATATGTATCAACAGCATCATCCTCAAATACTAAATGCATCTAGAGAATGTGGAATTAAGCAATTCTCAAGGCTATTAGTGGCTGCAAAGAAGACATTGCCATTAGTCAAACTTCCTTTAGGGGGTCAGATTTGGAAGAGCAAAAGAAAGGAAGTGCCGCATTCATTGGCTGGCACAATCAACAACCAAAACCCATTTATCATGACCACAGAGAGAGGGACTACAATAGAGAACAAGACCACATAAGGGAAAGGGAAGTGCTTTCTCCCAGGCCATGCAGCGATGAAGAATTCCGTGTTATCCTCGATCAATGGATCTAGGATGAAGTGGTTCACAGCTACTACCCTAAACGCAACCTACTACCAAAGACAAGAAACATCCAAGGTATTGTTGACTGCACCAATATTTCAATCATTTGACAATGGAGTGTCAAATCCTTCGAAAGATATTTCATGCCAAAATCTACGATGGTACCCTTGAGTTACCAGCCAAAGCACAAATTATTGATATTGACCCACTTCTGCGGTATAGAGGGAAGGAAGTTTGTGCCGCACTTTCTCACTTCTAAAGGAGGAAGAAAGCAAAAGAAGATTCAGATGAAGAAATGCACCCGTGGCAAATTGATCCAAAGTCGTTTGAGGGAGTACAAGAAGCCTCCCATAGCAATGACCGAGCCTGTTGGTGCACTTATAGAAAAACCGACTGGTATAAGAAGCAACTTCCTCAACCCCTAGGGTGCGGAGATGAATCGGATAAAGAAAAGGCTCATGAGAGGGCACCCATTAAATCTAACTCCACCTTTCAGGAAGGGGAGACGTCTAATGTAGGATCGTGTCTATTTAGATTGGTGTGAGAGGCCTTGGGATGTGAAGGGAGAGTCTAGAAGCAAAGGTTCGTGCCTATGAAGTGGAATGGATGAGAGCTAGGCTCTCAGGGCATCGCCAGTGTTCCTGTGATGGATGGCATGGGATCATCCATCATTCCTACTTATGACATGATGGAACTTTCAAGGACCCCACTACGGGTGGCATCCAATAGAAGTGGTTCAGCTCCAAAGAAGGTCCCTAGAAGAGGAACGATTGCCATGATAAGTCACTTTGGGCAAAAGACGCCTGACATGGTCGCATCCGACATAAGGCTTTCTCTCGAGCCAACACCTAAGGTAGACCTTGCCAATGGAAGGGTGCCTAGGGTAGGGGCCCATGATGCACTTGTTCCCATGGACAACCTGATCCCCAGGGGAAGGCCAGCTTGATGCACATGTGTTCGACACAAACTGTTATTTGTTAATGCTAGGTATAGGACATTGCAATACTTTGGTTCCTAAGTCGTTGCTCCGATAGAAGCATCCATGGCTCTAGATGGAGATGGAGTTCATTTTGGCACACCGCATAAGAGCACACCATGGAAGAGAAGTTTCATGAATGTTTGTATTGTGGAGGAAC
>CAMOHE010045613.1:0-23661 GCA_946598075.1 Artocarpus hirsutus | reverse complement strand
GTGGAGGAACCTTCTGAGGAAGTAAGTCTGTACTAAGCATCTAATAGAGCGATGGAGGGACGGTTGTCAAGAGGTCATGGCATGGGACCCTTTGCTTTGAAGAAGATATTCATCTATTGGGTTCTTATAGCCTTGATGTCAATGGTACCAACTTTGGGATGTTTTGGGAGTTAGGATGCGGGTTCTCTGGGTCGCTCAATACAAGTGCTTGGTTTCAAGATTCTCAATGATACTCGAATAGAGACTCGAGAAGCCATGGTGGGTACATAGATTCATTTAGAGCAACCCTATGGAATGGGGAGTCTTTTAGTGAAGGCCATGGGAAGGTCCCCTCATGCAAAGAGCAGTCCGACTCTTGTCATACAGTGGCAAAAGCCATAGACAAAAAGGAGTCTAAATGAAGGACTTCTATCATGCAAGCTCTCCTTTGGAGTCCCAAGTTCAACTCCTTATTTAACCAACTTAGTTACAGACCTCAAGCTCAGTTAGCGACCACAGAAGATCTTATAAAGATCTCAACGAATCAAAGACCACAATGCTATGCCAACAAAATTCATGCGGGATGAGCATTCTTGGAAAGCACCAACTCCGTAACATTCACCGATGGGGACATCCAAGGCCTTTGTGGACAACGATTTCTCATCAATGTTGTGCCTTTGTCTGTCCTTATTGTTGTAGGAATTCCCCATAAAAGGATCACTAACATGGAGATAGAGAAAGCAAGCATAAGGAATACCACCAAGACTTCCATCGTGAGCATTATGCTTGACCTCAAGGTCGGTCCCATAAGGTCCCAAACCATATTCTATGTCTTAGATGTCGATGTGAGCTATCATGTCTTGCTTGAAAAGCCATAGCTCAACAAGCACAAGCACGTGTTTTCACCTACCACCAATGTATGAAGTAAAGGTTGGGTAAAAATGTCATCCATATTCCTACCAAGCAATTCCCCTTTGATCAGACCGAGACTCACTACGTTGATGCCGAGCTTTATGACGATCTTGTCAAAAACTGGGAAGCCAATTTTGCTAAAGTCATCGAGACACCACTGCTATTGTGGAATGAGATAAAGGATCTCGATGATGAAGCACTCAACAATGCTTTTGTGGGAAATCAAAGGAAAGGGAAAGAGACAATCACTCACTGTGTCAAGGTCACTACCCGACGGAAGGGTGACATACTAGTCATGATGGTATAGGGAGCCTGGCCACCTGACCTAGGAAGGTCCCAAGTTTGGAACAAAAGAAGAAATATGTTTCCATGTAGAGAAATGCCATCGACTAGCAGGATTAAAGAAGAACCACCACCCATGCCGAAGCACATGTAAGATGGGTTTGACACGGTCATAGAACCTCTCGAGGAAGTTGACTTAAGTGATGATCCATCTGTCAAGAGACTAGTGCCAATTAGTATGTAGCTATCATCTAAGGAGCATAGTCACATGATACGCCTCTTGAAGGAGACCTCTAACATGTTTGCTTGGAGTTATGAGGAGACGCCAGGACTTGATCTTGACATGGTTTGCCACACCTTAAACATGGCGTCCTATACCAAACTCATGAAGCAACCAAGACATAACTTTTATTTAGAGGTAGAAGCCCAAATAATGATAGAAGTACAGAAGCTAATTGAAGTTGGGTTCATTAAGCTATTCAAGCACTGCACTTGGTTGGCAAACATAGTTCTTGTAAAAAAGAAGAACGGGCAAGTCTGGTTCTATGTAAATTTCTAAGACCTTAACCGAGCATGTCCAAAGGACGAATTTGCTCCTTTAACTATGGATCTCCTCATTGACTCCATGGCGAGACATGGCATGCTTTCATTCATGGATGAATACAGTGGATACAACCAAATCAAGATATTTGCTAGAGATGCAAAAAAGACAGCATTTCGAACCCCCTTTAGGAACTTTTACCACATCGTCATGCCATTTGGGCTCAAAAATGTCGTTGCAACATACCAACAAGCTATAATGGCCGTGTTTCATGATATGTTGTTGAAAGAGGTAGAGGATTCTATGGACGACTTGATGGTCGAGTCCAAGACAAGAGAAGGCCATTAAGATGCGTTAACAAAAGTCTTTGATAGGTGCTAAAAGTACAACCTCAAATTAACCCTGAAGAAGTATGCTTTTGGGGTCTTTGAAGGGAAGTTTCTTAAGGTCATAGTGCATTAAAGAAGGATCAATATGGATCCATCTAAAACATAAAAGATAGTAGTGGCAACCCCACCGATGATAGTGAAGGAGCTCAAGAACTTCCTCGGGAAGATATCATACATCTGTTGCTTCATACAAGGATTGGCTGCACAGGTGCCCATTTTCAAGACATTATAGGCAAAGAATGCTCCCTTTATTTGGGCCAAAGAGCACCAAAAGGAGTTTGAAAGGATTGAACATATGATCATGAACCTACCCATGATGGCCGCGCTAGACTTGGGCAAGCCACTACAGGTGTACCTTGCCTCGACTCTTATGGTGATGAGGCCCCTTCTATCCTAAGAGAGGAACAATGGTGTCAAATCCCCTATTTATTATGTCGTCCGACAACTTAACAAGGCTAAGCTCAAGTATCCCTTGATGGAGCCAAATTGCCTAGCATTGTTCTACGCCATGTAACTATTAAGGCATTACTTCCTTATGCACAAGCTGGGTCTAATGGTCAAGTCTGACCCATTGAAGCACCTCCTGAGATGTCCCGTGCTCTCTAGCTACCTTGCTCAATGTCTCTTCTAGCTATTTGAATTTGACATAGCATGCATCACTCCAACTACAATTAAAAGATAGGCCATGGTAGACCTAATGGCCTAATTCGATGGGGAAGATGAGGACCTACCCCAAGACCAAGGAATGCGAGGGGACTTTTCTTGGAGAATCATGCTGCACCATAAGAGTGGAGGATTTTTGGACACAGATTTGATGGGTCTGCCATAGCAATGAGGTATAGGGATCGTCTTGGCCAACATCGACGGACACACAACAACTTTGTCCCATCAAACTTCTTCCCTTGCACCAACAACATTGCCTAATACACAGCATTCTTGATGGGATTGGTTACTATAAGAAACATGGGGATTCAAAGGCTCAAAGTCATCAAGGATTCAAATTTTTTGGTGAGACAAATGAATGGAGACTTTGAACTTAAGGAGCCAACTCTCGCTCCCCACCAGACCATGGCTCAAAAGGTGGTTAGGCAATTTCAGAAGATCATCATTGAGCACACTCTTGGGTCAAGCAAAAGTATGTGGATGCATTGGCAATGCTAGGCTAAAGGCTTCATATGACTGGAGAACTTATGAGCATTGAAGTTCCAACAAAAGAAGTCCCTATTGTCTAAATATTGGTAGAACAATTAAGGGAAGAGGAAGTGGAGTCACACAAGGAAGACTGGAGATCACCTATCCGAGAGGTGTTGTTAGCACCTAAGGTAGATTGTTGTCCAAAGGAGTTGAAGGAGTACACACTCCTCTCGAGAGAACTATACAAGAAATTGCTTGGCGGCATACTTGAAAGATACGTCGGTGCCACAAAAGCAAAGCAGCTATTTCAGGAGGTCTATGAGGAAACATGTGTGGATGATGCCCGTGTTAGTCTTTACTGGAGACTACAACAAAGAGTTACTTTTGGCCAAGCATGAAAGAGGAAGCTAGGGCCTTGTATGCATCACGTCTTCATGCCAACTAGTAGGTGCACCCAAGGGGGCCTTCACCGCCCGTTTAACAAGAGATTAGAGGAGCCCATACGTGGAGTACCTTGGGAATAGGGCTTTCCCCATTAATTCTAAGAAGCTTATAGACTTAATAAAATCGCTTAGAGGTACTTTAACTAAGGGGGATTCTATTCCAAAAGCATTTCAATGGGGAACCCCTATGGTGTCATAGTGATGTGGAAGCACGAAGGGTACTGTAGGAGTTCCACACGAGAGAATGTGGAGAGCACCAAAGAAAAAGGCAGCTCTATTGTCAACTCTTAAGGATGGGATACAATTAGCCCACCATGCGAAAGCATGCATTGGTCTTTTTCAAGAATTATCAAACCTTTAAGTCCATGAGAACCTTAATCATAAGCCGCACACTTCGTTGTAGGATATGAAGACACCGTGGCTGTTTCACACATGGGGCTTGACTTGAAATACTGCCATGTGGATTCTCACTGCCATGAAATACTTCACTAAGTGGGTTGAAGTTATTCGTCTCAAGAAAGCTACTGGAGTTGCTATCTCAAACTTCATAAGGGAACACTAAAATTGTAGGTTCGACATACCATACAAGCTCGTGAGTGATTATGGGACCCTGTTCATCAACAAAATCATCATAACTACTCTATAGGAATATAGCATTAAGCACTAGAGGTCCACGTTGTACTATGCACAAGGAAATGGACAAGCCGAGGAAACTAACAAGACTCTTATCTAGATCTTGAGTAAAATGGTGCATAAGTATGTTAGGCTGATGCGTACATCTTCTCAACGTGCTTTGGGCATAGCAAACTTTGCCATGGTTTACAACTAGATTCTCCCCTTATTCCCTCATTTACAGCACAGAAGTAGTCTTTCCCTTCGTGCCTTCTATCAGAGTTGTTGTGGTTAATGATTGGGAATGGGACACATTGCCCTATAGGATCATAAGAATGCTTGGCTTGGAGGCAGCAGACAAAAGAAAGGAAACTACATAGCAATAGGCTAAGATATATCAATGTCGTGCCAATGAGGCTTGTAACAAGACTGCCATTAGGAGAGCTTTTTGTGTGGGAGACCTGGTATTAAAGGTGGCTGATCATGTCAGGAGGCAAATATCAGCACCAACTAAATTTTCACCTAATTGGGAAGGGCCTTACATTGTGAAGGAAGCTTATGACAAGGAGTATTATGAATTGATTAGCTTTTTGGGGGGAAATGGCTCAAACGCTACTACTGCTAAGGAGCTTCCACTCATTCCTTTTGACGAAAGGGGTCACTTAAGGGGCTATGTTCCTAGCACCGACTCTAGACTAAGGAGATCGCCTATAGGAGGCACTTTGCTAAGTACAGCTTCTACTACTTCTCTTTTGAAGTTTCCCAAAAGAAAAAGTGTCATACATGTCAAAGAAAATGCATATAAAGAGTGAACATCAAGCACATGGCAATGCATCTTTTGTAAAGATACCCACTATTAATAAAAAGAAAGTCTTTTGAAAAGTTTTTATCTTCGATGGATTGGCTTGCATGGCCTTTTAAACTTACAACACCAACTCTTGGCCAACAAAAAAAAAAAAAAAAAAAGCACAAGAAAACAAAAAAAGAATGCATGTTAGGTTGCAAGTGAGTTTTCTAAAGCCATGCATTAGACCACCTACTTGCTACAACAAAAAACTCGGGGGCTCTAAAAAATGTTTCCATATGCATGCACCCATATGTATGCATTCATCCATGCACACCATACACAAAAAAGGGAGAAGAGAAAGGATGGACAAAGAAAAGAAATAAAGGGGAAATTTTTAAAGAAATACAAGTAAAGCAAACGATAGCCCGCTAAGAGGTGTGTTGAATGCTCAAGCAGGGATACGTGCAATCTACAGGAGGCTAAGATGAAGTCACAGTGAGTTGCTACAAACACGAGCTCAACAAAAAATTATAGTTTTGTCAAAAAGAGGATGAAGCAATGCTTAGGCATTCCACATAAACAAAAAAGGGGCAAAAAGTTGTGCAGCTATTATAGGAGGAGTAACACAAGAAAGAGAGCAAAAGGGATAATAATGCAAAGAATACAAGTCCACCATCATGGGCCAAATGTGACAATATCATCAGTGAGTTTAAAAATGGGGAGTAGTATGAATCAAGGGAACCAGTCATCACGTAAATGCCCAAGTTCCTCCATCGCTACAATAGCATCATCATGGTTGGCTCTAAATCTAGGCGATAGGAGACAGGACCTCTACTCCTTCAAAATTGCTAGCTATGCTTCTATGTGCATGATTTGAGAGTCAAGGTCATCATTTCGACAGACACACTACAAGCCTTGAATACAGCACGTGCAACATCCTGGATCTAAGCGACAAGCCCTTGCAACTAAAGGCCTTGGTGTCGCAACATATGTCCCTCTAGAAAAGCAATGTGGACTCAAAAATCTTAGCAAGGGAACAGTTATAGAGCTCAAGTAGCACCGAGCTCAAGCCTACATGGATGGAGGGGTTAAAAAACCTAGATATGCTAACGTTTGGAACAAAGTCCTATACATGAGCCAAAGCTTCTTCTAGGAGGGGGACTGAAGTAGCAGGAACTGTAGCCCCTTAAAAGGAGACAAGCACCAAATTGTTTCCTTTTCCAAGCTCGATAGGAGCCACGCATGCTAAGCTTTGTCACATCAAATGACTTCAAGAAAGCGTCTATGGTTTAGTCCTATTACAGGAGCTATGTGCTCTCGCTAGAAGGGGACCTACTTAATGCAACAGGTTCAGGAGCCTTTTGTATGAGAGCTAGCAGCGACGAACTAGGGGTTGCAGGAAGATCTTCTTCCATTGTCTCCTTAATGGAAGTATGGTTCTTTTTTAAGGAAGCAACCGGGTCCACTAGATAATTGTTGGCGATATTTTGTACCTACTGCTGTAGGAGGACTTCTTGATTTAGCAAAAGGCCTTCATCTTGTGATATGACAGTTTCAGTAATAGGAGTAACTACACTGGAGCTCTTGAATCTTCCTCGCTTGTGGGAATGTCATCCTACGACAGGACAAAGGGAGGAAAGTTCATATGCACATCATGCAACACCAAAACTCTATCAAATCTTTTGCAAAACATAACAACATACAAGGATGGAAAGACTTCTTATAAAACAGATGGCCACAAGGAATGCTGATCAATGGTGATAGTTTCAATGCTATCAGAAGTGTAAATGCCAAAATTTATTAATACTAAACACCTAGACGACGCAATGGGGACGACAAAAGGATTCCATTGCATGTAGCTACGGTGATGCCATGACAACAACATTGGGAAGTGTTTAGGAGAACAAAGGGAACTTAGAAGGCCCGATGGGGATGCCGAAGGGATCTTGCTATGTATGGCTATAGTGATGCCCTAGAAACAATGCCAAGAAGCCCTTAGGTAACCAGGGGTTTGTTAACATTCACATTAACGCATTGGCACCCAAACTTTGGTATGGCTATTTCTACATATCAAACAAGGGGCCCCTAAGGCTTTAATGGTGCACCATGAAAACTAAAAGGAAACAAAGGTGGTTTCTGTTAGATACGATTGAAAAAAACAAAGGACAATGGGAATGGATTACTTCTACATGGTTGTGAATTGGTACTAACATGTATTTGGTGTGCCAAGGCAACAGGTATATTTGTTTTGGTTTTGTAGGAGATGAAATGCATACTCTCAAACATATGGCATAGGAAGAGAGAAAACACATTAACATACCTAGACAATAGGAATATTCTCTTACAGCATGGGCTATTTGGCGTCATCTTCATTTAGATGTCTAGAATAGTCCGTGGCATTCTCTTTTTGTTGAGACAAAATAAGGGAAACATCTCTTTCTTCAGACACAGGTCTAAGAGGCATCCTTTAACTTCAGGCTGGTTAGAAAAATTCAAATAAGATAAAAAAGGGGAAGAAAGAAGAAGCAAGCACAATCTCAAAAAAAGCAAGGTATGCCAAAACGGGTCATACCTGAAATTCCAATGTCTTTTCTATCAAAATGGGGCTCTTCACGGTGGTTTAGGGAGTTGACTACAAAAGAAAGCACATGGCAGGTGATAAGTACATAAGAAGGCATGACTTGTAAGGGATCAAAGAAAAAGGTGTTACCTTGGGAGATAAAGTAATGGCTGAAGATGAGGGCTTCTTTGCGGGACTCTTCTGGTGGGTGGTTGTGGATTGGTAGTAACACCTATTTGGTGTGCCAAGGCAACAGGTATATTTGTTTTGGTTTTGTAGGAGATGAAATGCATACTCTCAAACATATGGCATAGGAAGAGAGAAAACACATTAACATACCTAGACAATAGGAATATTCTCCTACAGCATGGGCTCTTTAGCGTCTTCTTCATTTAAATGTCTAGAATAGTCCGTGACATTCTCTTTCTGTTGAGACAAAATAAGGGAAACATCTCTTTCTTTAGACATAGGTCTAAGAGGCATCCTTTAAAACTTCAGGCTGGTTAGAAAAATTCAAATAAGATAAAAAAAAGGGAAGAAAGAAGAAGCAAGCACAATCTCAAAAAAAGCAAGGTATGCCAAAATGGGTCATACCTAAAATTCCAATGTCTTTTTTGTCAGAATGGGGCTCTTCATGGTGGTTTAGGGAGTTGACTACAAAAGAAAGCAGATGGCAGGTGATAAGTACATAAGAAGGCAGGACTTGTAAGGGATCAAAGAAAAAGGTGTTATCTTGGGAGATAAAGTAATGGCTGAAGATAAGGGCTTCTTGCGGGACTTTTCTAGTGGGGCCAATTCTTGGTCTACAAGAATCATTCAAGTTAGCGAGAAACATGCAAAGGGGAAGAAAGAAAAATGCATATACGGCAGGATAGAGACCAATAAGAAAGAAAGGAATGGAGTTTGACTCACCTGTGTGGTTGTTTTGGGAGACATCTCCTCCTATATGGATGCTAAGTCCTCCTTGTCACAGGATTTACCCTCGCCATGACTCTTGCTGTTGGAAGTCCCTTTTGAGGCCTCCACTTGGTGAGAGCTCTTCATTTGGGACGTAAAGCAGGAGGGCCAGGCTTCTTTGAAGATTGCTTGGGCTAAACTGGATGGGACCTCTTCGATAGAGGGCAAGCTCCTAATGGCCGTGTGTTTGCTTCCCTTAGCGGATGAAGAGCCTGTCTTGGGAATAATGGCATCTTCCTATGAAGTGCTACCCATAAGGGACTAGGAATCTCCAGCAATCAGACCCTCTTTAAAGAAGTTTGTACGATAAGAGCATCCAAAGATCTCCAAGTCTCACCTATAGTGTCCACAAAAGGAAAGAAATGGACCACGTAGCTAAACCAACCATCTTGCTAAAGGCTATTAGCACCCTTTCTAGTATTTTGCAAAATCGGGAGTACACTTGGCTAGGTACTACACATCGAGAATAGACATGGTGTTAGTCAGAGGGGCAAGGAATTTGTTACTCACCACGAAAGAAGAATTTGCCACCAAGGCCGGTTCTTCTCAAAGTGATGAACGTCCAGGACGGTCTGATCAAGGCCAAATTGGTGGAGAACTCAATGTTGGAGGTACATCACTTATATCAGCTCCACCTCGTAAATCTATACTAAGAGCTAGCAGGGTCACAAGGCAAGCACAAAGTCAAGCAAGTGGAGATTGGGGTTACCATTATCATCAAGTTTAGAAAAAAGGTTGTCTACGTTGTCGTTATTTGGTTTAGTAAAGAGCAACCATGGAGCAAAGCCTTCCACATCAGAATAAGGAATAAATCAGTAGTTCAATGGCTTATCAAGAAAAGCCAAAATGGATTGGACTGGCACGGGCTTTCGAGTGAACCGATGGCAACACAACAGTGTAGGCACGCCCATGAGATCAAATTAAGTAAGCTCCTTTTCCATTATCGACAAGGGCGAGGCCATAGAGCATAGTTGGGAAAGTACTCCCATAGGAATACTTGTAGTAGGTTGTTGGAGACGTAGGATCGTGGCAACACCAGTTAGCTTTGTGAAGCTTGCCTCTCTCGAGGACATCCATCTGATTGTAAAACTCCCCTAGGAACAATCCAGCTAGCAGAAGCCTCTTTCCTCTGGAAATCTCAACGGCTAAAGGGAAGTGGCGCTGTAGGATACTGTCTCCTAGCAGACTGGGGAACAAATACTTACTCAGAAGTAAGGCAATCATGGCTACCAGTTGATAGCCACTCTCGGCACCTACGCCTAGATGGAATTCACCGTCGGAGTTAACAACCATGAAAATACCTGATTTAGCAAATGGGGTTGGGATAGGAGCTGTCAAAGGCCTTTTGATTGGCCGGAAGGGACTCTATTAGTTACCCGTTCACGCCGACTCTGACCATGTGGAATAAAGGTATGGATTTCCATGCTCCATCATCGGACCATGTGTTTCAAACTTGCGGTATCTTTGAACAAGTAGAAACGGCGAACACAATCAAGAATAGGAGGATACTGGACCTCTCTAGGCAGTTTCGTATGTCTTCCATCTGTAGCGTATCTTTAATTGAATCGGGTCAACTAGCCAAAGTGATTGTGGGGGCTGAAAAGTAAATAGGAAATGGTTTCAAATCACTTATCTCGAACCAAAATCAAAGTACCGAAGCTACAGGCATCACTGGAACAGAAGTGAATGAAGGCTCAAAGGTACGCTTGGTCAAGGTTATGGTTTTTGAAGGTCTAGGTTCTACGTTGAGTTGAAGAAGTGATCCTTGATGGTGAAAAATGCATCTTCGGCCTTTGACTTGCAAGCTTGGGAAGAGATAGGAGTGTTGGAAAAATAGTATACAATGAAAATTTAAAAATTTGTATGCCAGAGTATTATCCAACACACAAGTTTGACACGCTATATGTATAAATTAACCAAATCTTACTAACCTTATTTGCTGAAGATCTCCTTCAATCGATGAAGAGAAAGGCGTTCCAAAAGAGCCTCAATCAACTGGTCTTCTTTGCTATTCTCTATCTACGATTGGAGTGCGTGTGTGCGCACATTGTACAGCTCTTCCCTAGTAAATCTCCTTTCAACCAATTGAGAAAATCCAGAATTAAGGTTTAAGATTTCGAACAATAGCTCTCAGGAGAGTTTTAGAGACTCATAGAATAGAGTGCTCACTTTTAATCTCTCAACTAATGTGAATAACTTATGAGTCTTACTCCCTATTTATAAAGGTTGGACCTAGGGAGTTGTTATCAAATAAAGCTCAAAATTTCAAATCTGGATCAATAACTGGTAAAATTGAATAAAAACCTGTGATCACATTATCGTTCAGTCAGCAGGGCAAACTGATAGATAGGCAGCCCGAACTTACTCCATCGGTAGCTTGAACCTAAAGACTGGCCTGCTAAAATTATGATAAATGATCCCTATGAATCTTTTATTTCCTACCCGAGATTCTTTGGATAAAGCCTCAGTTTTAATTCAAATAACCCAATAGACAAGTTATTTGATTAAAATAATAATATCTAAGATAATCTTTAGGAAAATAAACATTCTAGATAATTCAACAAGTTTATCTTGAATTAATTTTTCATAAAATTAATTCAATCGATAAATAAACATGAATTATCTAATCCTATCAAATTTCAGTCAATCTGATAATATGACATAAGTTACCAATTATTAGAAAGAGCCCCGTATCGTTACAGGATTTATTATGACCGAGCAATTAAGACCTGATGAACCTATATAGTTCAAGCTTCTGATAATTATGAAACCCAATATCTGAGATATACATTTTATAATATCAACTCTAATGGTACTCCACTAAAAGCCTAGAGCTGTATTCTCAAACTATATAAAATTATGAAGCCTGAACAGCTAAGTATCCATGACATATCATAATGTATCATATGCCCATAGGATATCCATAATCAGTTTAAGGATAAATTCTATCTTACCTTCCCAATTATTTTGCTCTTATGTTCCATTATCTTACCATCGAAAAACTTACCATCCAAAGACGATATACCATTCGGTTACACCCATGAATTCAAATGGTTAAGCGCTCTAGTCTTCCAATTATAGGATAATGCACATAAGAGGATATCATTGACTCCTAAAGAGGAGCTATAGATTTTGTATCTATAAATAACAAGTCTACTCTATCAAGAGTCATATCTTCAACATACTAGTATGTGTACACTCATAAAATATAGATGTCACCCTTTGGTACATCAAAAGATATAAGTCAAGACAACAGGTCTACTATTTATCTCAAAATTAAGATACAACACATATGATTATCTAAAGTGAATTGATTAGCTGAGACAGGCTTATTAATCTAAATCAATTACACTTTATGTCCCGATCCAATGCATCGTCATGTATGACAATGCACTAATGTTTCTATTCATGGAGTCCACCTCCGATGGCCATGACAAACTATCTCCTGTTAGGGATATAGACAACATAACAATCTTTGCATGAATAAAACGCCCAACTTTTTTTCCTCAATTGTAGATTTTATGATTTATACTGTCACCTTTAGAATCATGTCTTCTACATAATTTGTCCATCATATGCCTGATTCTAAAGGCTTAGATCGACAGTCTCAAACTTTTGTTTACTTATCATACATCCAACAAATATGAACGTAAAGAGGACAATAATTTGGTATATAAATAATAAATTAACTCTTTATTGATAAAATGTTCCCAAAAACATCTTAAATTTTTACTCCTTAAGACATCATGTCTAATAATCTCCTACTTGCGCTAAGTAAGTAAATATGACAAGTCCCACATCCCCATAGCTTCCACATGTCTCTCGAAAACTCTTGCAGCTAGTGTCTTCATGAGTGGATTAGCTAAATTGTCCTTGGATGCGATTTTGCATGTAGCAACATGCTCGGCCTCTATGAAATCCTTTATCACATGATACTTCTAATCAAGCTGCTTGCTTTTCTTGTGAAATCTTAATTCCTTAGCATTAGCTATCAGCGCACTGTTATCATAATACAACGATACTACCTTATCGATATTAGGAACTACCTTAAGATCCCCAAAGAACTTACGAAGCTACACTGCTTCTTTTGAAGCATCACTCGCTACTACATACTCAACCTCTATCGTTGAATTTGAAGTGCAATCTTGCTTGACACTTCTCTAAACAATGGCACCACCACCTAGAGTAAACGCAAAACCCAAAGTTGATCTTCTCAAATCGAGACAAGATTGGAAATCTGAGTAAGGGTATCCTAGAGGTGTTAAATCCTCTCTCGAATACGCAAGCATATACCTTCGAGTCCTTTTTAGGTACTTAAAAATATGCTTGACTATAATTCAGTGGTTCAGTCCTAGATTTGACTGAAATCGACTTACTATCCCAACCGCATACCTAATATTCAATCCTATGTAAAGCATGACCTATATGAGACTACCCACTGCCAAATAATAAGGCAGCTTTTTCATGTATTCTCTTTCCTCATTAGGCTTTAGTGATTTTTTCTTAGAAAGAGTAATTCTAGACCTAGATGGTTGCCCACTTTTCTTAGAATCTTGCATTGCATACCTTTTGAGAATTTTATCTCTGTAGCCCACTTAGGATAAAGCTATCATTTTGTTTTTTCTATTCCAAAAAATCTAGATATCGAGAACACAATTAGCTTCTCCCAAGTCTTTCATGTCAAACTGCTTGGTCAACCATAATTTGACTGATGACAACACCCTAATGTCATTGCAAATTAGCAGAATGTCATCTTCATAAAGCAGCAAAAAAACCACCTTCCCATCCTTAATGTGTTTATAAACACATGGTTCATCCACATTTTGTGCCAACCCATAAGTCTTGATCGCCTAATTAAATCTTATGTTCTAAGAATAGGAAGCCTGCCTATGTCCATAAATTGACTTTAGCAGCTTACAAACCTTACCCTCTTGACCCTTAGCCTTGAACCTGTCTAGCTATTCTATATAAATGGACTCATCAAGATAGCCATTTAGAAAGGCTGTCTTGATATCCATCTGCCAAATCTCATAGTCAAGAGCGACAGCTATGGACAAGAGAATGTGGATAGACTTAAGCTTGGCTATAGGCAAAAAGGTTTCCTCATAATCGATTCCTTCTTTTTGTGTGTATTTGTTTGCTACCATTCTAGCCTTATAGGTTTAAACTTTTCTATCCACCCCTCTCTTTCTCTTCTAGATCCACTTTTACCTTATGGGTTTTACCCCTTTGGGAAGATTCACAAGTTCCCTAAGCTGATTAGTCTCCATAGACTTCATCTTTGTGTTCATGGCCTTTGTCTAGAGTTTCAAATCAACATCCTTCATAGTTGCTTCGTAAGTGTAAGGATCCCTATCATGTTCAACCAGTTCAACGAAGAAAGCCTCACCATTGAACATATACCTCTCAATTTGACGCTTGATCCTCCCACTACGCCAAAGCCCCTTAGGTTGTTGTTTGGGTTTGGTTGTTTTTTCTACACTGATTGGAACGGTTTTCATTCAAAACTCCCAAAGTGATTGAATCACTCTTCAACTCCTCAGACACCACTTTGCTTTGAGGCTTAAAGTCGTCCATGTAACTTTCATCAAGGAAAGTTGCATTTGTTGAAACCATAACTTTATTTGCCTTTAGGTTATAGAAATACCTTCAACCCTTATTGGATATCCTACAAGCACACAAACTTTCGAATGTGCTTCCAACTTATTTGTTTCCTTAAACAAGACATAAGTTAGACATCCCCATATGCGAATATGGTTTAAGGATGTCTTTTTCCCCATCCAAAACTCGTTAGTTTTAGGAACTGATTTTGATGGTACATTGTTCAAAAGATAACATACAGTTTATAGTGCATATCTCCAAAAGGATAAGGCCAATGATGAATAACTGATCGTGGACCTAACCATGTCCAATAAAGTCCTATTCCTTCTTTCAGCTATGCTATTCTACTGCGGAGTGTACAGCATAGTCAAATGGGATAAAATCCCATTCTTTAATAAGTGTTCCTAAGAACTTATCAGAAAAGTACTCTCCACCTCAATCGGATTGAAGTGCCTTTATGGGTCTACCCAATTGCTTTTCCACTTTAGCCCAAAACTCCCTGAACTTGTGATAAGTTTTGCTTTTGTGGTGCATTAGGTACATATACCTATACCTTGAGTAACCATCAACAAAAGTGATGAAATACTCATATCTTCCTCGTGCCTAGATGTTTATAGGACCATAAACATCACTATACACAAGTTCTAGAACCACTTCGGCCCTATTACTTTTAGACCCAAATGGTCTTTTGGTCATTATACCCTCCAAACAAGATTCACTATATGGTATAGATCCCACCTTTGTGTGATTTAAAGGTCCATCCCTTACCAACCTTTGAATCCTATTTAAGTTAATATGACCTAATCACCAATGCGAAAGATAAGTTTTATTAGAGTGAAAAGTTTTAAGTCTTTTAGAGATATTATCATTAACCTTAGTGTTTAGCAGTAAGTCCATTTTAGATTTGATAAAATATAGATTATTTTGCATCCATTCATTACAGATAAAAGATTTGTTTTTACAAATCGTTACTTTATTATTAAAAGAAACTACATAAGAGTCTTTAAATAAACAAGCTACTTAAATTAAATTCCTTTTCAATTTAGGAACATAAAAACAATTTCGTAAAAATAAACTGCAATAATTATCAAAATATAGATGGACGTCTCCTACTACTTTAGCCAACACTAAGGATCCATCACCCACCCGAAGCGTGAAGTCTTCATGCAGCAGACTTCTTGTTTTTTTGAACTCCTATAGAGAAACACAAACATGATTAGTTGCTCCGAAATCTATGACCCAAGTTTCATTGGATTCCTCGACCAAATGAGTTTTAATAACCAAAAGATCACACCTACCTCTTCGGGAAAGGAAGTCCTAGCAATTCTTCTTCATGTGCCCGACCTTCACACAAAAAAAACACTTGAGCTTTTTCGGGTGTGTCTTTTTCTTCTTCTTGTTCTTGTCATTTGCAGGAATAGAAAACTTGCCGTTCTTGGCCCATTGCTTTTTTCCATTCTCAAGATTGGGATTGGAACTAGAGGTAGCTACCAAGTTGGCCTCACCACCAGTAGGAGTTTCCGTAATTAGATTTTCAAACTCTTGTAACTGCTTCATCAACCCTTCAAGGTCATATCCCTTCTATTGCTCAAATTAAATGTAGCTCTAAAAGGGATAAATTCCTTAGATAGAGTCTCAAAGACTATAGTCATCTAAGTTTTAGCATCAATGTCAGCTCCATTGATTTGATCCTCAGCGAGGTTACCCATGATCAACATCATATGCTCCTTTATAGATGTCCCCAGTCTTTGTTTGTAGTTTAAAATTTTTTGAAGAGCCCTTTACCATTTTGTTAGGGCTTGGCCTCTAAACATGTCTTCAAGATTATCCAAGATCTACTTCGTAATCTTATAATCTTTATGTTGAGCCTGCAACACATTATTCATGCTGGCCATAACATAACAGCAGGCTTGGTCATTAGCATCCTTATAGCGATCATACACTTGGATTTGCCCATTAGTGGAATCTCACGTAGGCTCGGGAGGACACAGAGTTGTCAGTACAAATCTTAGTTTCTCAAATGATAGGACGATGTTTAGTTTCGTTTCAATCATTAAAATTTTCACCGGTTAATTGGTTTTTGTCAAGTATTGAAGATAAAGCATTTTTAGACATTTTTAAAATGCAATAAAGAATCATATACCAAACATAAGCAAACTTACCATAATAATTTAGTAAGATAACACAATCATATAAAACATATAATGTGTTTATGTGTCAAAACCTTAAAAATTTCACAACCTTACAACAATAATTCCAAACTTAGAATTCAACAAGTTGCCTAGGGGAGACTTGTTAAATTCAATTAGGAATACGGATCCCCTCCCAATTAATATATGCCATCCAGGACCCGTATGATCCAACATATATTAATAATTGTTTTTTTAGCCATTAATTTTATTAACAAAGCTCTTAGGGGAGGTTAATAATAAAATTAATCGTGAGTTTGTAACCATCATTTCAATATTTTATTCATGATTTATAATCACCACTTAGGGATATGCAATGATAAATCATGCTAAAATACCTTATCCTCTCAGAGATCTAACTCAGTACATGATGAAATCCCTTCCTAGGGTGGAACTACCATGTGCTATCTATGGGCTAACGATGGAGGCCATAGGTCCTCTCTTCAAAAACCTTCTCCTACTCAATCTTTTGAAATCAAGGTTTTATTTTAAAAACACGCATGGACAATTTTTAATGAATGGCACTTCCTATTCTATATAACATGTTATCAACATACATGGCAAATCATATTATAATGCAGACAAGCAAAACAATCATGCAAATCTACAAGCAAAATAATAATAAATAGCCGTAATATTATGGTCCCATCCTAGAGAATAGAAATCAAAGATTACAGGAGATAAATCAAAATATATTATCGATTCTTCATCCTTGAATCTTCAAATTGTATCCTTCTTCATGTATTATCCATCTTCAAGTTTTCAATCCTACATAGATCAAATGCTCCATATTTCTGGATACATCTAAATTTAATGTTTCCCAAAATTGTCCCAAAAATAAAATCAAAATTGCAATGAAAAAGGTGCCTTTTTAAAAAAATTCACAGCTCTTTGCTGACATGCAAGTCTGTACGATCGGCCTGTCGGTCATGACTGATCGGCCTATCTAACTTGAAAGTTTAGGCTGCTGCCAAAATCGTCAAAATTCTACCCCATGGATGGCCTACCAATCCCAGAGGTTTGGCTTACCGGTTTGCGACCATCAGCTTGCCGACCAAGCAGAAGTCATGTTTTCTAAAAAATACACTTTTAATGCAATTTTTCAATCTTATTTTCAATAATTCAAAAACATAAAATTAAAGACTTAAGAAATACCTATGGAATCCTATCATCTATCTTCCAGATCCATCTTCTAGATCTGTCTTCTTCAAATGATTATTTAATTACAAAATTCTTACAAATTTAAAATTAAATAATAATTCCTAGATAGCAATGATAGACTGCCATCTAATTACATAAAAAACATAGATAGACATTCTTATCTCTAAGGAACCATAACTAGCACAAATTAATAAATAATTAAATAATAATTTAGTCAGCCATAATTAATTAATAAACATTCACTATACAAACCATGAAAATATAAATATATAGAAACCCTAGAGTGCCAACCCTCTAAAAAATTAAATTCAAGTATAGGAGAGATTAAGATCACATAATTTATTCATATAGTATGATCACAAACTCATAAATTTATGTAAAAATCATGGCTTTCGTACCAATTGTTGGAAAAATAGTATGCAGCGAAAATTTAAAAATTTTTACACCAGAGTATTTTTTAAAACACAAGTTTGACATGTTATATGCATAAATTAACCAAATCTTACAAACCTTATTTGTTGAAGAGCTCCTACAATTGATGAAGAGAAAGGTGTTCTAGAAGACCCTCAACCAACTGGTCTTCTTTGCTATTCTCTATCCACGATCAGAGTGAGTATGGGCGCACGTTGCATAGCTCTTGCCTAGTGACTCTCCTTCCAACCAATTTAGAAAACCTAGAACTAAGGTTCATGATTTATGAACAATAGCTCTTAGAGGAGTTTTAGAGACTCACAGAGTAGAGTGCTTACTCTTAATCTCTCAACTGATCTCAATAACTTATGAGTCTCACTCTCTATTTATAGATGTTGGGCTAAGGGTTAGTCCTTATCAAATAAAGCCTCAAAATTCCAAATCTAGATCAATAGCTGATAAAATCACATAAAAATATGTGATCAAATTATCTTTTGGTCGGCTAGCTGAACTAGCAAATCGGCCTGCCGAACTTACTCTATCAATAGGCTGAACCTAAAGACCAAATTTACAATAAATGATCCCTGCAAATCTTTTATTTTTCACCTAAGATTCTTTGAATAAAGCCTCAGTTTTAATTTAAATAACACAATAGAGAAGTTACCTGATTAAAATAACAATATCTAGATAATCTCTAAGAAAATAAACATTCTAGATAATTTAACAAGTTTATCTTGAATTAATGTTTCACAAAATTAATTCAACCAATAAACAAACATGAATTATCTAATCCTATCAAATTTCAGCCAATCTGGCATTTTGACACAAGTACCAATTTATTGGAAAAGCACATCATATTGTTATAGGATTTATTATAAGCTAGCAAAGAAGAACTGATAGACCTATATAGTTCAAGCTCCTGATAATTATGAAACCCAATATCTGAGATATACATTTCATAATTATCAACTCTAACGCTACTCCACTAAAAGCTTAGAGCTGCACTCTAGAACTATATAAAATTTCAAAGCTCGAATAGCTAGATATCCATGACATATCATAATGTATCGTATCCTCAGAGGATATCCATAATCGGCATAAGGATAAATTCTATCTTACCTTCCCGGTTATTTTTCTGTTATGTTTCATTTTCTCACCATCGAAAAACTTACCATCCAAAGATAGTATACCATTCGATTACACCCATGTATCCAAATGGTTGAGTACTTCAATCTTTCAATCATGGGAGAATGCATATAAGAGGTTATCATCAACTCCTAAAGAGGAGCTCTAAATTTCATATCTATGTTATGATCCAATGCATCATCACCTATGACAATGCACTAATGTTTCTATTCATGGAGTCCACCTCTGATGGCCAAGACAAACCATCTCCTATAAAGGATATAGACAACATAACAATCTTTGCATAAATAAAGTACCTAACTTTATTCCCTCAATTGCTGATCTTATGATCTAGACTGTCACCTTCAGAATTATGTTTTTCGTATAATCTATTTGTCATATGACTAATTTTAAAGGCTTAGATCGATAGTCTTAGACTTTTGTTTGCTTATTGTACGTCTAAAAAATATGAACGTAAAGAGGACAACAATTTGGTATATGAATAATAAATAAACTCTTTATTGATAAAAATGTCTCCAAAAACATAGTACATTTTTACTCCTTAAGGCATACATGTCCAACAAGGAGCGCACATGCTATCGTTGGTAGGAGTCCGTCACAAGTGCACTTGCCATAAGAAAAGGAAAAGGACAAGCATTACACCAAAAAAAGGGAAGAAACAGAAGTACTAATCCCATGGACAAGGTAAAACAATTAGAAAAGGAAGACAACATATAAAATTGAGTTGACAACAGCACCAAAAGTCAACAGCATGATTCCAATAAAATAAGTCATGCATGGTCTTAGAAGACATAGGGACTAACAATGTCATCGTAGAAGCAACTACCTACAAGAGGAAATGAACAAGGGTAATGGCACGAGCCAAGATGGCAGGGAAGCAATGAGAAACCGAGGAATTCAAAAAAAAAGAGAGCAAAATGGTAGCAAGTGAAATAGTGACAATGGTCAAGAATCATAAAGCACCACAGTAAAGGCAAGAATCAAATGCAAGTCACAACCAACCAATACCGCCAGCGTCACTCGATGGTAGAGGAAGGAACCATAATTTCGTACAAAGAAATAGTTCACATGTAACGCACACAAAAAAATCAAGGTAATCATTGGTTTTAGGCATCATCAACAAAAGTGAATGATATAGCACAAAGATGTCAAGAAATGATTCCCATCAAGCACTCGTCCATCTTGAGAGGTTAAGGACATTGCAAAGCAAGGCAATGACAAAACAACGACAATAACAGGTTCGATAATGACTGGTATTACAATAATAAAGGAAACTATGTGTGTGGAATCTCAATGTATTTGGCATTTTGAAAAAGGAAGAAATCACTAGCAAAACTCATCATCAAATCATGGAGGAGGCAGAGAGACTCACCGTTATCCAACATCAAAAAAAAAAAAATAAATCCAATAGTGTTCAACATTATGAAGGAGAAAAGAAGGAAGAGAATTTCAATAAAGCCCATCATCAATTCATCAAGGAAACATGAAGATCCACTGCTATTTAAAAAAAAGAGAAAAAAATCAAGGAAAAAGAGAGAATAGGAAACTTACAGGAAAATGTAGGGTGTTGGCACCTTGTTCAAAGGCAATAGCAGATAGAGAGGAGGCAAGCTCAATCGGCGACTGGCTTCTTGGGCTCATGATAGGGGCCTAGTGGGAAAGGGGAGTGTGAAAAAGAAAGAGAGTAGGAAAGGAAAGAGAAAGGGGAAGTTGACATTGACTATGGCAACGATGATGATGGCTGTAGAACATGGCAGTGAGTGAGGCAGAGGCGACGAGTTTCTCTCATAGTGGTCGGGGGTATAACTATGGCTGTCTCTCTCTCTTTCCCCTTCAAATTTTTCTCTCTTGGGAAATACTTGAAGTTTGCTTACTGGGGAAGAAAATGGAAGTTATTTTTTTATGTTTGAAATGTAAGAGAAAAGATAGCAGAGGAAAATGACATGTTTGATGTGAAAAGGGCCACAACCTTTGGAGTGCCTAGGCAAAATGGTGCCTCATGACAGGTTTGGATATGATGGGGCATGTTTGGCCTAAAGGGTGTCTTACTCATGGACTACCATGATTGACACAAATCAATGTAATGGGACATCTTCCCACATGATGGCAAATTCTAATTAATACCTTTTCCATAGATGCTTCACCTTTGCTCATGAAGCAGGACGTGATTCTTGATGCAAAGTACTTTCTCGATGCATAGCATCACTCCTGAAGTAAAGCTTCGCCACCGACAAAAGACCTAATTCACCCTTCAAAAAAACCTCACCTCACAAAGTGGCTAGAAGCCAAGCTTTCTTTTTGATAGCTAGCAACCCCTAAAGAGATTCATCTATGGGTAAGAAATTTCACTAAAGGTTATGGTTCTAGGTGAAGCTCCATGCTAACAACAACGGGAACTATCTTGGAAGTTCATAAGTTGATTGTTTGGACTATCTCATTGCATTGCACAACCTCACAATCAAAAGGGGTAATGTTGATACCTGTTTTTTCACAAGGTATAAGCCTGACCCATGCCTCATAGCATAGCCCAAGGTAAGGTATGTAGGCCCAAGCCATGAGGTGGAGGGGGGGTTATGGTTTGGAAGGTCAAGGGATATGAATGGGCCTATTTTATTTTGTCCAATTAGATTTTTAACTCGCTTATGAAGTTTTAAGTCTAATTAGGATTAGAATAAAATAGGTATCAAGGAAATTAAAGAAAAAAGAACCTAAAACCCACTTAGAATCCTAGGCCTAACATAAAAAAAAGAAAGCCCATTTTTTGGTTTGTCCAACATGGCAGAACACCTGTCGCACTAGCTCACTCGCCGCGCTAGTCTTGTCAGCTCACCTGTAGGGAATTTAGCTACAGGGACAAGTGACTCTTGTAGCCAAAAGCAAACTCCCTTCAATCAAGGATCGGTCAAAGGGAGGCCTAATTCCTAGGTCTAAAACTTTGCTCAAAATGGCAAGGCAAAGCTTCTGACACATGGACATTTTCACGACAGGCCACCTAAAATAACACCCCTAGATTGACTAGTCATTAATGCTCCTAACATGCTCAAACCCATACTGAAAGGCCAAGTTTGAATCTAGAGAAAAAATTTTCTATTGTGGGCTATTGCAACAAATGGCTGCTTCTATGGAATTAGACTAAGAACCTTCCCTAGTAAAGTGCTTGAAGTAAAAGAAGCCTAGCCAAACTAGATCTCTACTTTTCTCTATTAATACCTTCCCAAACACCTTTGAGGAGAGGCAAATGAACCATCATACTTAGGAAGAAAAAAAGGAGAGAGAGCTTCCATAACCTCCATAGCCACCACAATTATGAACTTTGCTATCATCATTTTCACCTTGAAACTTCCATAACCACCATGGTTACCATTTCACCCAAGCTCATAACCATTATGAACCACCCTCAAACTATCATTTAACCACCTCAAAACACCTACAAGCTCCATCCTCAACCTCTTGACCATCCAAGAAGAGCGTCCATGGTCCAAGCTTACCATCCTAACTTGCCGAAAAGTTTCAAACTCCATTTTTTCTAGTAGCTTCAAGAACATTCAATACACGTATCAAGTCCCATTGGAACTCAAGAGCATCGCCAAATTACTTCAAGACAAACCCTTTCGGCGTCCCAAATAACCGTCTTGCAAGAAAAGGACCAAAACTACCATTAATTTATACCTTTTCTTTCTCTCTCTAAAACCTCGCTCTAAGCCTTAAGCTACCCCACCTATTGTAGCTATCTTGCTTTGGGACTGCTCCTTCCATGGGACAGACAAACTACATCATTTCATCAAGAATACCATATTTCCAACAAATAGGTATACCACCATCACCAAGTGCATAGTTAATTCCTCCATAGACATTCACATTCCTCTCCCACACCACACACGTGCTCAAGGGCCTCTTTAATAAAGTTATCATCTCCAACAGGTCTTGAATAGCAATAGGTCTCACCCTTATACTTGATCGTCCATGGGGCTACCTGGTTTTAGCCAAAACCTAGCTACAAACTTAATCAACTTTAGCACCTATCGCATAGCCCCCTCGGCTCTATCAGGGAGCACCCGAGCCAATAAAAACAAGCCATGAAGCCTGCACCCTCCACATGTGAAGGGCACGACAAAATAGGCCCAACACTGTGGAAGATTTTTCATAGCATGTAGCACAACATTTTCAGCATTGCAACACTATGTCATGAAAAATTCAGGTTTCTAAATTCAAATTGAGTCCAAACTTTTCCATTTAAAGGGCCTATAAATAGCTAATTATGGGACATGAAAATTCAAGTTTTTATCAGTTTTTCCTTAGGTTTTAATTTTTTTTTTTAGGCTTTGGAGTTGAAAAAGAAGAAGAAGAGAAAGAGGAAAGTTTCAGTGGAGGCTGATGGAGAACCATTTGTGTAGAAAGATTTCCGACGCCATAATTGTTCTTTTCCTTACTCTTTCTTTCTTTTATTTTTCAATATGTCAATTTAGTTTTGTTTATGGTTGAAGGGAATTTCAAAACCCTAGATATAATTATATAATTAATTGTTAGAATTATTTTCTAATTTCCCAATTGATATTG
>CAMOHE010045612.1:0-20739 GCA_946598075.1 Artocarpus hirsutus | reverse complement strand
AAAAGATATTTATAAATTTATAAATCTATTATATGAGATATAAAAATATTTTAGGGTTATTTATTAATATGGTAGGTAAAAAATATGCTCATTTCCAAAAATTATCAAAGTTATATATTTGAATAAGTACCTAAAAATATGTGTAGCAAAGAAATTAATTTTGGCATAGTTTTTTAAGTTCAAGGACTACAAATTTCGTATAATTTCGTTTGATTTTATTTTAATATATTTATTTAACAATATAACTAATTTTAGCATATGTTTTCTTTAGTTTAGGGACTAAATATAGTAAATGTTTTAGCATAACGACTATTTATAGCTAGAAAAGATAATTCATGGAATGAGACAAAGTTGACTTTTTCCGTCCAAAATTTAATAAATGGATCATTCATGAGACATTTTTTGAGTTTAGGGATTATTTATAAAATAAAATTAATTACAGGGACTGATTCTAAAGAGAAAAAAGAGTTCAGAGACTATACATGAATTTAATCTTTATGACTATGACAATTTGGCTTGACATCGACTTTGTGAGCTTTTGCTTCTTTTCTCTCTCTCTCCCCCCCTTTTTTTTTAAGCAATGTAATGGAGGTGGGGGATAGGGACAATATATTTTTGTACTTGTTAATTTTTTTGAATTTCGAGTAGGGAAATTTGAACACTAGTAAGGGTTTTTGGAAGAGTGGTGGCAACCGTTGGTTATGGGTACTTTTATTGTAGCATGTGAGAGTTTTACACTGTAGCAATTTTTTTTTTAATGGTTGTTGTATCATGTGAGAGCTTTTCATTGTTTATAACTGAAAAAGTGATGGAACTGTGTTTCCTACCACTCATCCAAACAGCCTACATTTTGTAGTGAAACCAACTATGACATTACCTTTAGGCAATGGTAAAATATTGTCTTTGTACTTAACCATGCCAAATGTGGAACGAATATTTTCTAAGGCAGCTATTGTAGAATAACTAGGTGAAAAGCGTGCAGCATGTTGATTAAAAAAAAAGGTAAAAAAGATTGAGAAGGAAAAAAATATGCATGAAAATAGGACAAGAATTAAAAAAAAATAAATATGCATGACAAGAAGGAAAAGAGTAAGAAAAAAAATAGAAGAAAAGAAAAATAAAGAAAAAAACTCTCAGTAAAAAAAATGTTTCGTGTTTTAAGTATTCTGGAAGCGCAGCTAAAACCCCTTTGTATTATTTTTAAATATTAGGTTTACATGAAAGTGAATTGCAATTACCCGAAAAAAGTGAATAGCAATATTCCAAATGTTGTGCTTGTAAATTCATTATTTTCGATTTTTTTAATTTATCAATGTAAAGAATAAAAGGAGCAATGTAAAACGTGAGAAAGGATTTACAAGAGAAAAATACAAAATGAATATTAATACTTAAAGTATGAGAATAAGGAAACTCTTTTTTTTTTTTTTTTTCATTTGTATTTATCAAATCAAATATTGGACCAAGAGCTTTCAAGTAAGAAAAGCAAGCTCTTAGAAAAAGAAAAGAAAAGAAAATCCTATGTTTCTGGCATTGAAATACCTGAGAACCTAGCTTTTCTCTACCTCATTAATAAAGAGCACAGCTGAGAACCAACACCTAGTTGGTTCAGTTGGTAGGGGACTGTTCCGCTTAAGCAAGCGACTCGAGTTTGAATCCTTGTGAACCCAACTGTCAATGTTGGGAGACTCTTGTTGCCTTCGGGTCTCTCTATGGGTCGGCTCCCGATTAGTCGGATAAACCATCTGAAAGTTAAGGGGCCCTTTATATAAAGGGTTCGTGCCTCTTGTGGTGGGCTCTAGGGTGATCATATGAGTGTTTATTATTGATAATTTCCGAAAACAACACAACGACGACGGTGGGAAACGTAATAAAATACATGGATAAAAACCGGAAACGACAAAACCTCCCTTAAAAAACGGATTCTCTTTTTAAAGATTGATAAAGATAAAGACGTTATAGTACTAGGATTATGTTACAATTATCATTTCTTTTAGTGAATAATCCTTATTTCTTTTGTTTTGGACATTTTCCTTTCGAGTTTTGACGACAATGACGGCAAAACCGAAATTGTCAATAAAAGGCTCATTAAATTCCAGCAAAAAGGGTCAAAATGAGCATAAATCTCCACAATTGAAGGAAAAGCAAGTGCATTATAACGTGACTGAGATTTTTAACCAATAATCATATTGGTTGTTGCCAAGTGGGCTGTCAAAAAAAATCTTAAATTGAAAATACCGTCATAAGAGCACGTCTAAAAATAGTAAACTTTTACAAAATTTACAACTGCCCAAGAAAACGGACTGACAGCAAATCCTGCAGTGGCATATATCCATTTTAGGAAAATTGTAATAGCGGTTTGAATTTTTCCAAGCAACACGTCCAAATTCTTAAGCCATTAAAGCCTATATAAAGTATTACCAATTCCCCACCTCTGTTTTCTAGCCTTATAATCACCAAGCGCTTTGTAATTTGCAGGTTCAACCTGCATAGTAACAAGGTATGATGGGTCATTTTTCAAATTTCTTGCATATGTTTGGTTCATTGGTAAAATTTCCGTTGAAATTCAAATTTTTGTGAGGAAAAACACGGTAAAAAAAATGGTTGAAACTTATATAGCTAAACATTATGTAAATTCAAAACCAATCCTTCTTTGACCATCCCAAAAATTAAGTTGTTTTCTAATCTGAGTTTCAGTTTCATGTCTTTCTCTTTTATAATTCATACATGTTGGATATATATATATATATATATATATATATATAACTCTTTGCCTATCATTATATCTATGTTGATTCAATTTCAGGGGTTGAGATTGATAGCTTTTTTTATCAAGAGCCATGGCTTTCACCGTAGTACAGATGGCTACCATTGTGACTGTCCTCGGTTTTACCTCATTCACTCTTGGAATTATTGCTGAGAATAAAAAGGTACAATAATCATTCTTTTATTATTATTATTATTTTTTTTTTTTTGAGAATGTACAATAATTATTCTTTAGCACCTATGTAAGGAGAAATATTTCCGCAGCAAGGTATGAAAAAATATAGGTCACGGTTATAAACCGTATCTTACAACAAATACAAATCGAATTAAAAATTGTACTATAATTTCACAAAACTTGATGATTTTATTTGAGGGTTCATAATTGTCCTGGTGAAAGAGCATCTTATTTTTGCATAAATTGGATTTTATGACAAAAGATACATCTGCAAGCCAAAAAAAAAAAATTACCAAATGATACGTTATTTTTTTTTTCTTTTTTTCCCCCTCTAAATGATTTATAATGGAATGATTTTGTCATCAAATAATGGTTGTTTCTTTGTCTATTTGTTTTTTTTTTTTTTTTTTGGGATTTTTACAGCTTCAATCGGGAACCCCAATTGAAGGAAAAGATGTAGTTATATGCAATTATCCTTCAAATCCTTTTGTTGCTCTGGGATATCTGTCCTTTGCCTTCCTTGCTGCCTCCACGGTGGTTGGTTATCTGTCATTGTTTTACCCTTACAAAGGGAAGTCAATTCCACAATCAATCTTCTTCAAGAGCACCTCATTTCTTGTATTCTTCAACATTGCTCTGTAAGTACATTATATTTCCCTCCTATTCCTGTCCTTTTTTCCTCCCTTGTTTAGAAATTATTTTTAAAAACAAAATTAAAACCTTAAAATTTTTTTAAAAGGATCATAGCTTATTTAGACAAAATATTTTATTGCCATTATAGATTTAAGTTCAATGCAGTTGCCACCTATGTTAAGCTTTGGAATTGAAACTTGGGTTAGGCCTAAGATGTCTGTTTTCGGGGGCGGTGTGATGATCTAGAACTTTTGAACCCTAGCCTAACCTAGGTCCATGCTTAGCTGAGCTACTTTTCAAAAAAGCGGAAAATTTGCCCTCTTTACGTGCATCTCATTTGTCATTCCGTCCAACAAAACTTGATAGATTTAAATAGGTAAAGTAAAATTAGAGATGTTCTATAAATTAAGAACACAACGGATATCTTTTGGACATGTTTAAGAGGGAACTTGCGAAATTTATCCGAAGATATAAAAAGAGATATAGACAAAGTGAAACAACTTCTTAGCTTCATTTTACTAAATCAGACCTAGCCAACTCTAGGTTAAGAAAAATTGTTTTCTCTAGAATATATGAGCCGAATGATTGCTTAAGACTAATTTATACTTGTGCTTGTAAATGATTTATTTATTTTTTTTATTTAATGGTCCCCTTAGGTTCACAGCAGGGTTGGCGGCAACACTAACATTGTGGCCAACAATTGATGAGCAGCATCACCTGAAGAACAAAGTATATCCCATTTCTACTTCAGAGTGCCCAACTGCAAAGACAGGTCTTCTGGGTGGTGCTGCTTTTGTGTCCCTTGATTCATCACTTTTATGGCTGGTTGCCCTCATGCTTGCAGGCAATGTGAGAGAGGACTATTTTGGTGACACAGAAGAGGGCCCACATGATGGCCAAGGCATCCAGTTCACTACAGCTCCCTAGCACATGCAAAATGCATCCAAATGGTTGTAATGTGGTCTTAAATTGGCCTTAAGAGGACTCTTTTTAAGATTGTCTCTACATTTTATTTGGCTTAGATTTTTCTTTCAATATTGTTGGTTAATAGGTTGGGAATAGAAAGCTTCACATGGGATTTGATATTATTAGCAAATTTGCTTTTATGCTTACTCTCTGTAAATTAATGTAGACCTACATATTTCCTTTTATTTATTTTTTTATCTTTCATTGTGTCAGAGCTTTATGAGGTAACCGGTAGTGCATGTTTATAAAGTATTTATTAATTAAAATCACATCAAATAAAAAAAAAATGCAAAACCAACAACTTGATGGAGATCAAACATTAAGTACTCTATTGAAATGTTTTTTTTTTCCCTTAAACTAGTATAGAAGTCACATTTTATATATGATTCTTTGTTATTTTTAACTTGTTTCTTTACTTGTACATGCAAAACTTAAATGGTAAATACAAAAAAAAAGGCTCAAATATTGCGATGCTTTGAACTCTAGAATATTTTTAACGTTGTTGGGAAAATATTTTGAAACTCTAGAATTCATACCATAAATCTATAAAGCTCTCAAATTAATATACAGTTCAAATTTTAGAGTTGAAATTCTTTTCCCAAACACATGTGCAACTAAGCATTTTCTTCTGTCTTTACAAAAATTGAGAATGTTTTCAAATTATATGAATCTATGAAAAAATCTATTAAAAAGTGAAAATCATTTTAAAAAAGGTACAAAACAAGCCCTATACAAATGATTTTCCTAATTTAGGAGTTCTTAGTTGGCCTATTATTACAAATTTCTTACACAAGAAAATTGATTGGGTTGACGGAGAAAGTTTCCCAAGGCCAACTTTGGATATGACCTGTATTTGCGATGCTCTACGGCAACCTCGGACTAAAATTGGGTTTTTGTCTGCTTGTGAGTTTTGATCACAATTCTTAACCATCATAAAATTGAAAAAAATAATAATAAATAAAGAAATAAATTTAAATTTTATTGGCAATTGGGTATCGTACATGGTTTGATGGCTTCAATGGAATGCGCAAAACATGCATTGTGTTTTGCCAGGGTACAACTTTTGTTCATTTTGTTATATAAATGTTCAAAGACCTCTTACATTTACAGTCCGTTTGATAAATGAATTTGAATTAGTGATTTAATTTAAATTATGTAATTTAAATTAGGATTTAAGTTAGTGATTTGAATTATTATCCAAATTGACGTTTGCAAGTACATTTAAGTTTTAATCTAAGTATAGAATAAAATTAAAATTTGTGTTTGAAGAGGCGGTGAAAAAAGTTTTTTGATTTATTAACAAATCTAATAAGATATGTTAATGATCCTAAGAATATGTAATATAGATTCTCTCTTCACTAGAAATACAATGAAGAAAGAGTCATCTAATTTGGATATCAAATGAAAAAGTTATGATTTTTTTCTCAAATATAGGAGAGAGAATTTCAGCTTCTATTATGGCAAATATATCCGAGTATTAAGAGTTTAGGGGTAACATGCCCCAGAGTATGGGAGGTGAGTTGGTGGTTTAATTAAGTTAGTTAAATAGAAATTTTGTTAAAACATGAATTTAAGAATTAATAAATTATTTATGAAAAAGTGAAAATTTTTTAAATTTTTTTAAAGCGTGCAATTATAATATTTAAGCAAATAAGAATAACAAAATAAACAATAAGGAAATAATAATTAAGAAGTAAGGAGAAACGAGAATGAGTTTCATTGACCCACATCTTGTACACACACATAGTACTAACAATATTAAATTACAACCACAGTCCAAAATAAAGTGAAAAGGGTTAAGTAATACATGCCTTGATTCTATAAATTAAATAACCTACTTAGTTCTTCTACTGCTTGAAAGTCCCGTCTGTGGACTCCTTTCCGACCCTAAGTCAAAATTCACCTAGAGGGAGAAAAGATTTGAAAACAAATAAAAGGTGAGTGGAAGGTTCAGTAGGATTAGGTTTTAAAAAAATTATATTTTAAAAAGAAAGTTCATTAATCAAGAAATTATTTAAATGAAATAGACTTGGAATAAATGGTAAATAAAATTAAATAAAATTATTCTTACCAAAAAAAGTTCTTTGGTCGACCAAAAAGAATATCATTTTCTTTTTCTTAGGCAAACCATATAAGTAACACCACCGTAGTGACCCAGCTGGGTTTCGGGACTTGCCCCCAAGGTCGCACTCCATACGACCCGATCTCTGATATGGCATTGTGACCTTATATATATTCTCTATAATTATTAGAAATCTCTTTCTACCAAGTATTCTTATTTACATTCATTATGAGGTTTATTATGAAAGTTCACCTCAGTCTACTGTTTATAAAAATGGTCAATGAAATCCTTTTTCAAAAAATCATTGAAAATATTTTAATAAAAATCCTTTTCAGGTCAAAATCATTTTTAAAACTAGGTTATCAAGGAAGGGGTAGAAGTCTTACTTCGATACTCGTGCTGATGTCCCACACCGTAATTTAAGTCTGCTATACGTTAGCTCCGCGATTCCACGAACTATCTTAAATGGAAACTAGGTCTGTTAGTATCTAGCGTGAGATATTTTATGTTACTAAATCATCTCATGGTGTCCTAGCATGCCATTTGTATTCAAAAAATCATTGGTAAGGTTGAAACCTCAACCGGGGTTCAAAATAGTAAAAACGGATTAAAAATCATAAAATTTTACCATGCTCGGTCGGCCTGCCGGTCACCCTGGTTCGGCCGGCCGAACTGTGCAATTCTGCCTGTAGAAAAGCTAGGTCCGGTCGGTTGAACTTTTTCAGGTTCGGCCTGCCAAACGTATAAATCTGGCATGCCGAACCCTTGAATCCGGCCTGCCGAACATGAAGTTTGGCCTGCCGATCTAGAAAAATTATAGAATTTTCTAGCCATGAGTTTTAGCCTCCCGAGCCCAAATCATAATTTTAACTTGTTTTTCTCAATTCTCAAGCATGGGTAACATACTTAGATGATAGAAAAACATCATAAAACACTTTTGAACCAAGCTAAACAAGATTTAAGCAAAAATTTTGAAAAATCCCAAAAATAGAGAAAAATAAAAAATCTTAATTTAAACCCGTTTTTTTATCAAACAAAACTTGGATTCTAATTGTTCTAGATTCCTTTAACTTAAATCAAAGTTTTTCTAAGTTCAAACAAGCTTAGATTTCAAAATGCAAGGAAATTTTAAAAATTGAAAAAGTTTTAAAATTTCAAAAACTAACCTCAAATCGTGTTTTTAGTTACCAAATCACGTCCCCGAGCTTCCTACTCGCTAATCCAAAGCTTAGGCTTGATTTTTGATTCAAAAATATGAGAGCAGAAGAGAGAGAACGAAAGACAGAGAGGAGATAGATGCACGTGAGAGAGTGTGAGAAAGAGAGATGGAGCAAGAGTAAGGGAGAGAAAGAGAAAGAGGGGATTATATAAAAGGTGAGGGAGAGCAGTTTTCAAAACAAATACCACATCCCGCATGTTGTTTTATTTAGATTTTAAAATAATGAATAAAATAATTGTGGATAATGGGAAATGATTAAAATAATTTTGAAGTAATATAAATTTAGAAATACCACGAAATAATCAAATTAAGTTTTGAAAAAAATACATCATGCACACTAATTCACCATTTTACACTTCTAATAACTTTTAGTTAATTTCGAGGTGTTACAAAGGGGGTTGTATCTAAAAACTTAAATTCTTGATACTCATTTGATTTAGATTTTGGAGGAAACGAATATATATCCAAAGGATTCTTGATACTCGAATCGAAAGTTGAGTCCATTGAGTCCAAAAAAATAATATAGCATATTTAATTTAATAATATAAAACTGTTATCATTATCATTCTAACCCTCAATATATCTTAATACAGTCACATATAATAACATATGATGCTTATAACATAATGAAGAACATTCTTAACAAACATGATGATTCTAACTGAGTACAGTTACATAGCTTCCTTAACTATTTTTCTCATAGCCACCTCATATTTTGTGAGTCCTGAAAAGATAATAATATAGAGGAATGAGCAACAACATACTCAGTAGGGAAAACTATTACTCACCTTTAGGTTTTTATTACTTACCACATTAACACTTGCATGGTTGGTTATTCATTAACAATATTTATCTTATGAGATTTATTATGATCGTATCTAGTGGATACCCTATATTGACCATTACCAATACATATATCATGATTAATCAATGTTCATTGGTACCCACAATACAATGGAATATCACATCACTTATCTCAACAAAACCTAAATGAGCTTGCTTAACCACTCTACAATCATTTAAGAGTGTTCGGTGAGGGGACATCAAGCCGTGATTCCTCATGAAGTCAATTCCTATACAATGCGTTCTAGGACTTTTGACCCTAGGGAGCACCGTCGCCTCCTCCTATTTTACCTTTAAAGGTATTCATATATCATGATTAATCAATGTTCATTGGTACCCACAATACAATGGAATATCACATCACTTATCTCAACGAAACCTAAATGAGCTTGCTTAACCACTCTACAATCATTTAAGAGTGTTCGGTGAGGGGACATCAAGCCGTGATTCCTCATGAAGTCAATTCCTATACAATGCGTTCTAGGACTTTTGACCTTAGGGAGCACCGTCGCCTCCTCTTATTTTACCTTTAAAGGTATTCGTGCCTAAGGACGTAACCGCTACCCTTTTTACGTCTTACCATTTCTCTCATAACCACTATTGTTATGTATAGAATGTATTTCCTAACCATGCTTCTTAATTTATTCAATAAATGTCAATCAATATATTTCTCACTGTACATTATAGGACGAGTTCATATTATTGTATCATAAGTGATACTCATATCATAATAATTTAACATATGTATATATATCTTGCAATACAAATAACCAATTTTTAATTTCCACAAAACCTCACAAAAGATGAGTAACAGATTCTATACCTTTTGGGAAATACAATGTTGATAACTTCCAACTCATAATACCAAGTTCACAATGTAAGCTTTAAGTACTTCGTTATCATATGACGTATGAAATATCATACTTTAACTTAATTCCTAATCTATAATCATGTTAATTTATTATATATTATTATTAGTGTGCCATAATCATTAATCTGAAATCCTTAGAACATTTCGTAACACAAAACGATGAAAAACAGATGAGTTTGGACTGCCTAATTGGCCTGTCGATTAAACTTCACATTTTAGACCTCTATTTCGGCCTATTGATTATAAGGTTCGACTTGTCGCTTTGTCAGAGTTCAGCCTACCGGCCTATAGGGTTTGGCATGTCGAACCTACCAACAGGTCTGGCCTACCAATTGACAAGTCCAGCCTACCGACAAAAGAATGTTTAGAAATCTAGTTTTTCATTTCGAAGCTTTAAAACTTTACAATTCAATCCGACCCTTTTTATCAACTTCTAGGATATAGAAAATGCATAAAACTATGAAATATAACACTCAAACACATATATATTATCTTTCTTAAAATTTTTATACTCAACATACAAATCTAAACCAAAAGTCAAAGCTAGTTCAAAAACTCATTTAAAACAAAAATCTATGTAAATCAAGCCTAAAAAATGTTGTATAATTACCCACAACATCAAACACACATTTTTCATAAATCTCATGCTAAAACACAAATTTAAATCAAAGTTTTAGCTTAAAAGACCTTACCTCAAGCTTGAAGAACATTAGTGATTTTGCTTGCAAAAATCCTTGATCTTTGTTTTGTGAATCAAGTAAGAAAATAGCTTGAATGTATTAGTTAATTTTCTTCTTCGAAATAAAAAGGAGAAGGGAGAAGATGAAGAGCAGGGAGAGAAAGGAGAGACAAGGGTAAGAGAACAAGAAGGAAAAGGAAAAGTAAAAGAAAAGAAAGAGGGGACGAAAGGGATTGGAGTAGGCGACAATCAAGTCTCCTTCGGAGACTTTGAGTCTAATAATGCCAAATGGCATTTCTATAATTAAATGAAAGTTTTAAGAGTATTTTGGTCAATATACTAAATAGGTATAGAAAAATTTTAAAAAATTTAAAAATAGGTAGAAATAAATAATGTGGAATAAATTTTAAATGAAATAAATTTTTAATTAGCACACTAATAATTAATTTAATTATAATAATACCTGTTAGAAAAATAATTGGTGTCAGGTGGTTATCTACAAAATACTCAGTTTTTTAAATATAGCGTAAGAATTTTTTTTTAATTTCAGATACATATATTTTGAACGTTTTGATAGAAAATAAGATTAGAAATCATTAGAATATTGGATTTTTAACATTTTTGCAATTTGAAACATCAAAATACTATTCAAAATATTAAGAACAGACCAAGTTTTATTCTGGTTCAAAACCAATCAAAACATGATCATATAGACCCAGTTAAAGGTTGAAGACAAAGTAAAAAAACGATGAGATGAATTCTATAGTATCTAACGGATTCTAGGATCTTGTCAAGTTGCTCAAGAGTAAAGGCTATAGATTATACATGGGCCTTAAGACAAAAAAAGACTGATTGGGCAATAATGAGATACATAAAGCAAGACTCGTCTTTAAAAGATTCACCCAAAGAGAAGGAATCAACTATAAGGATACTTTTTCTCGAATATCTAAGAAAGATTCTTTTCGTATTATTATGGCATCGTTGCACATTTTGACTTAGAGTTGTAACAAATCAATGTGAAAACGACTTTTCTAAATGGAGATCTAGAGAAAGAAGTTTACATGAAACAGCTAAAAGGATTTTTCTCTAGTGATAGTGAGCATTTGGTGTACAAACTTAAGAAATCCATATATAGATTGAAACAAGCATTCCGTCAAGTGTATTTAAAATTTCATGATGTTATATCTTCATTTGGCTTTGTAGAGAATATTATGGATCAATGTATGTACCAGAAGGTTAATGGGAGAAAAATTTATTTTCTTATTCTACATGTGGATGATATTTTACTTGTAACCAATGATAAGAGTTTGCTACATGAGGTAAAACAATTTCTCTCTACAAACTTTGATATGAAGGATATAAGTAATGCATCTTATGTCATTGGCATAAAGATCTATAGAAACATGTTTAAAGGAATTTTGGGTCTATCATAAGGAATCTATATCAATAAAGTTTTAAAGAGGTTTTGGATGAAAGATTGTTCATCAAGTATAGCTGCTATTGTGAAGGGTGATAAATCTAATTTGAACCAGTACACCAAAAATGAATTTGAAAGAGAACAAATAAAAAACATTCTATATGCTTCAATTGTTGGAAGCTTGATGTATGCTCAAGTTTGCACAAGGCCTAACATTGCATTTGCAGTGGAAATGTTAGGAAAATATCAAAGTAATCCAAGTGTAGACCACTGTAGAGCTACAACAAAAGTTATGAGGTACCTTTAAGAGACCAAAGACTACATGCTTAAAATTTTGGAGGTAATTGGCTACTCTAATTCGGACTTCGCTAGCTATGTTGATTCACAGAAATCAACATTGGGTATATTTTTATGTTTGCCGATGGAGTTATATCTTGGAGAAGCAAAAAGCAGACTTTGACTACTACTTTCATTATGGAGGCTGAGTTCATATCTTGTTTTGAGGCTACTTTACCTGGTGTATGGATGAAGAGTTTCATTTTTAGGCTTAGAATTACGGATTCGATGTCTAGGCCATTGAGAATATATTGTAACAATTCAGCTACAATTTTTATGGCTAAAAACAATAAAAAACAAACGTATCATAGTAAGTATTTAGCAATAAGAGAATGTGTTAAAGATAAAACAGTGGTCAATATGTTATCATTGAATTGATGATAGCTAATCTTTTGACTAAAGGCATTTAAGGATCATGTACACAGTATGTGACTTAATTCCTATATTTATTTTGAGAAATATCATTAAGCTTAGACCTAGAATAAATATAAGATTTATTCATTAAGTATTAAGGAATATAATACATTATGACACATGGCAGATAATACTCATTTTTAAGAGGATCTATTGCAATGATTCGTGTATTTTATTTCTTATTGAGGTAAATAATATAATTTATGAGCGAAGTGGGAGAATGTTAGTGCTCTGAGCACATTAAGCACTTAATCTAAGTGCTCCGAGCACATTATCTAGGTGCTGTTAGCACATTAATCTAAATGCTGTGAGCACTTGATAAATTACTTCAAATGGCCCATCCACTTTGTTTTTGGCTGGATATGTTTTTGGCCGAGTAGAATGTGTGACAGACACATTCCATATATAGGGTAATAGTTTGGTTCCTGGTTCCTCTCTATTTTCAATTTTCTTTGCGCACCATCGTTGGTTGAGTTTAAGGAGGAACTAGAAGCTCCCAAACAGGAGACAACAAGCTTTCAAAACCGAAGAAGGCAGTAGAGCTTCGAGTTCGGATTGCACAGTGATAGTAATGGCAGGAAGTATGTTTCCGATCACGTTTCTACATATTTGATCTCGTATGCTATTGTTTATTGCATATCTAGATCATATTACCATTTACTTGAAATAATCGTCAAGATCCGACCGACAATATCCAAGAGCGGCTTGATCGTGTGCTAGTTGATGTGGACTGGAAGTTCTTGTTCCCACTGGTTCACGTGTTTCATCAGGATTTTTACGGCCCGGATCATCGCGCACTGCATGTCACTCTTGAATTTGTAATAGTTAATCATGGCAGCAGGGAACGAGGTAAAAGATTCTCATTTGAACATCTTTGGTTATGTGGAGAGCATGGCTTAGAGATCTTTGGAAACATTGCATAGATCGCTGATGTACTTCAATAATGTGTTAACAACGTGTATGGAGGTTTGGCCAAAAAGATAGCATCTTTGCAAAAGGATATGGAGGCTTTGAAGAATTCCAGCGATTGGTTATATAATAAAACCCCGGATTTTAGAGTCTGAGAAGGAATTGGATAGACTCCTTTCTTTGGAAGTTGAAAGCAAAGCGCGTGCTCGGATTGGCTTAATTTTTTCATGCCAAAGCATCGCAACGGCGTGACAACAACGAAATTAAAGGCCTTGAGAATGGTCAGGGAGAGTGGGTTAATAAAAAAGAAGACATTGTTAAGGTGATAGAAGATTATTTCACCATATTAATGAAGTGCTTCAGGGGGTGGAAAAAAAGGTGTCAGAAGCTGTGAATGATGATTTGGATTTACCCTTTACAGCGGCAGAGGTAAAAAAGACGGTGTTTGGAATGCGAGCTTAGAAGGCTCCGGGTTCTGATGGCTTTCATGCAGATTTTAAATGGTAATGCAACGGAAGTGTGTTTGCAGATTTTAAATGGTCACTGTTCCATTAAACTGTTAAAGGAGACTTATGTAGTACTCGTTCCGAAAATAGAAGCACCAAAGAAAGTTTCTAGCTTTCGAACTATTAGTCTTTGCAATGTGATTTATAAAGTTGTCACAAAAGCTTTGGCTAACCGGTTGAAGTCTCACTTACCATTGATTATTTCGGATGAGCAAAACGCCTTTGTTTATAGTCACCACATTGTAGATAATATAATTGTCGCTTTCGAAACTATTCATACAATAAGACAGAAGATGGGTGGAAAGGTAGGATCTATGGCCATTAAGCTGGATATGAGCAAGGCATATGATAGAGTGGAGTAGCAATTTTTGCGAGCAGTGATGAACCGGTTGGGTTTCTCAGAGAAGTGGATCAACATAGTAATGGATTATGTCGAAACCGCGCAATTCTCCTTCCTTTTAAATAGGAGACCGGTTGGTAAGGCTGTTCCATTTTGGGGGATCCGACAAGGCTGTCCTTTGTCATCTTATCTGTTTCTGCTATGTGCAGAGGGATTTTCCTCACTACTTCGATGTGCAGAACCCGATAAGCAGCTGGTGGGTATTCAATTTAGCATTATGTTTTGCCGAGCTGATGAAAAGAATTGTCAAGCTATTAAAGAGGTTCTAGAGAAGTATGAATTGGCTTCGGGACAACGGATCAGTTTGCAGAAAATGGTGGTGAGCTTTAGCCCCAACTAGATGATGAGAAAAAGGGTAATATTTTAAAGGCTATTGTTTTTGAAAATAATGCCAACTGGATGATGGTTTTGAGCATTCCCCTACGCAATTGCGGAGGAGATATTCTTGGTTGGAAATTTGACAATAAAGGCTTATATTCGGTTAAGTCTCGGTACAAGTGAAATAAATAGAAGGAAGATTTGTGAAGGCTCGGTTCGAGGTTTGAATAATTGGTGGAAGAAGCTTTAGGCGTGTCGAATCCCGAATGAAGTCAGGACCCACGTATGGCGAGCGGCAAACAATGCTTTAGCCGTTCGTTCTAATCTGACAGTTCGTGGAATACACTGCCTTGCTATTTGACCATGTTGCAAGGAGGAGGTGGAGGACGTTTCCCATGCTTTATGGTCATGTGAAGCAGCTTTAGAGGCTTGGACAGAGAGGTCGTTATGGAGCTCATTACAACAATTCCATAGAGGGCCATTTCATTCTCTGTGCTTTTGTTGCCAAGGAGGGAAACACTGAAGAGTTGGCTCTTTTTTGCATGTCACATGGAGTATGTGGCTAAACAGAAACTTTTACACTCTTGAAATAAAACTCTTATCAGCAAAGGAGATTGTTGAAAAAAACACGAACCTTTAAATACATCTCCTAGAAGCAGGTGGATCCCTTCTAGTGGCACTACTATTAAAATTAATGTGGATGCGGCAGTATTGCTTTATCTGAATTTTGTGGGCATTGAAGTGGTGGCCAGGGATGGTGAGGGAATGGTAATGGGAGCAGCGGCAGTCAGCATTTCGGTTCTCCCCACCTGGAGCTGAGTGTATGGCCATAAGAGAAGGAGCGTTTTTGCTAGATGGCAAGGCTTTGAGGATTGGATTGTGGAATCCAATGCTATTAATGTTGTTCTTGTTGTAGAAAATCCCGATTTTGAGTCGATGGAGGCCAATGTTTTTGAAGATGTTAGAATTATCTTGGCAGAAACTTGTGACTCTTGTTGCTACACCTCCCGCGAAGGGAATTATATAGCCTACACCTTAGCTAGTTTTGCTTTATTTAATTCTTATAATGTTTTATGGTCTTCTTCTTTACCGTCTTTTATTTGTTACACAATGATTTGATTGTTGGTTAGTAATATTTTCTAGTTTTACCTCAAAAAAATTAATTAATTTAGGGGTATTTTAAGCTTGATTTAATAAATACGAAGGTTAATTGGGGCATTTATATAATAAGAGAAATAAATGTGATATTTAGGCAAAACTAAGGGTATTTTGGGTACCATAATTATTTGAAAACCTCAAAAAAACAAGATAGATTGACTGTGAGTAATACAAATTTATCATTCTACCAAAAAAAAAAAAAAAAAAGGAAAGAAACACAAATTGGTCATATTTTGAACTATCTTAGAGAAAAATCCTAACGGGTGTGGTGTGTAATGGAAGTATATGAACAAAGGGTTATTTATTCTTTTATACTTTGTATTTTAGCTTTTTTCAAATATTATACTTTTAGTTTTTGATCTTATCCAATGCATAACTACAAATTATATTCAGTATACAAATTTATATTTTTTTTCTATCAATCTTCGATTTTGACGAAAAAAATTAATCAAAATGCCCTCAAATTGAATAATAAGATAACTTTAAAAACTTAAAAAAACTTATACTAAGGTTTTTCTATTTACATTAAAAATGTATAAAATACTTAGAAAATAGGCATTTATGTATTTTTGTTTTTGTTTTCTTCTTTTTTTTTCGAAAGTTTTATTTTTTTCTCTTTTACTTAAAAATAATTAGTTATTTTAAAGGTCAAAATTAACTACTGGTTAAGCCAAGATTATACATTTGATAAAATAAGAAAGGTATGATTTTTAAATTAAATTAAAATAGAAAGTATAAAAAGATAAATATATTCAATAATTATTTGTCGTACCTAATCAAAAAAAAAAATCTCAGGACTTTTTTTTTTTTTCACGGGAAACGTCTATGTATCAGGAAAGATCAATTTAAAATTGTGAAAGTTTCACCTACTCTTACATACTCTTGGCATGAGGAGTATCCTTATAAATCTTATCAGTTACATTTTGCCTTTTTTTTTTTTTTAATTTGACATCACATGAGAATCAAACATAGGAAATTTTCCTAAAAATTCACAGAAAGTCTTGATAGTACAAAGTTACATGTAAAATTATAGCAGAAAATCTATTTTCAAAAATATTTACCACAAATATTATATTTAATAATATTTATGATAAATATCACATTTACATAAATTATTCATGTTTGAAGCGTATTTTCAATTCTTAATTTTTCTAGATGAGTCATTTACCTTAGATATCCTATTTACTATAAAAAATTAATACCAAAAATATCTTCAAAAAAGTTCTATTTAGCTTAGCATAATTTTTCTGTGTCACAAAAAAATAATTATCTTTTATTTGTTTAATTCAGGTTAAAAAAGGGGGAAAAAAAAAAGAGAAAAGAGAGGTAAGTATAAGATTGGTACCTTCTTTATTTTTATTTATTTTTCTTTTTGGCAATTAAAAGATAGAGCTTTTGCGAGACTTTTTTTCTTTTTTTTTTTCCTTTTTTCCAAAAAAATCTCCGTAGTTTGGGTGGTGCCTAAAATCATCCAATACTCAAAGTTATAGGAGACTCGCGCTACTAGTCAATTTGAAAAAAACACTTTTGTAGTATTGTCATCTAATTATATGTTTTTTATAAGAAAATTTGAAACATATTGCTTTCAAATAATATAAAACATAATTGAACTTAAATATTTGAGGTAGAGTTGGATAATATAAGTTGTCTAAAGGTATCTTGACTTTTTTTAAGGAGAAATGATATGAATTTAAGAAAGACAAAAAAAAAAAAAAAAGTATTAAAACACAAAAGCAGAGTAAAAAAATAGTATACCGTCAAATTTACTCTTGGGTCCAGCGTTAGAGGCTACTAGGTTTCAATCCTGAGAGAGGCAATTTTAGGAAAGGGGACACGTGTGTTGCTTTTCTATTAAAAAAAAAAAAACTTATACGAGATTCCCTAAATAAAATATGCGAGATTATGTTCACTTTAAAATTTCAACAAATTGATTCTCAAAAATAAATAAATAAATAAATAAATTGTTAAACTGTTATTTTTATTTCTGTAAAATACGCCAATATTGCATGGATAATCGTAAACTCAAACACTTGATAACTTTTTTTCAGAAAAAAAAAATGCTATATTATGTTTAAAAATTCACCAGTTCAAAGAAAAAAAAAAAAGAGAAAAATTAAGTTCACTCATTAAAAGAGAAAAACCACCTATCTCGACCCAGTCCAAGTTTTTTAATTTTATTAAAATTTGAAATATTTCAAACATAATATGGCAAAGTGTTTCACAAAACCTATTTTAAATATCAAGATTTGTTTCAAGCATAATATATAATAACAGTTAGGCGTATTTGGTGGACAAGATAGGAATCAGCATGATTTTAAGTTGGGTCGAGAAATATTTCAAATTAAATCCTGATAAAATTTTAGCAAAATTTAATTTTAAAAAGATGAAAGTGTATCAAAATTTTGACATTTAATTTTATCAAAATTTTAGCAAAGTGAATCTCAAAAAAAAAAAAAAGCAAAGTGTGTATCAAAATTTTATCAAACAAATCCTGATAATCACCGTGATTTTAATTTAAAAAAAAAGTGTATATATATATATATATATATATATATATTTACGTGTGTTAGGTGGACATAAATATATTATTAACTTGGTTCACAAAGTGTGTTCTCTTTTTTGGCTTCAGAGGCTCTCTTTCCCTCTTCTTCAGCAGGTTGTTATACATTCCTGGAAAAAAAAGAATTTTTCACGATCACTTCATTTTTTTGGCGTTAAATTCTGTTTTCTTTTTGTTCTTTCTTCGTCTTTTCATTTTTATTTTTATTGTTGAATTATGTTTTTATTATTTGCAAAATAATCAATCATAACTGAAAGTAATTTTCAGTTATTTTCTCAAAAGTTGTGGGGATGAATTCCTGCTTGTTTTTTCTTTTTTTTTTTTTTTTTGGTTTTTCCTTTTTCATTGTGGTTGTTAATGAAATTATGATTAATGTTTTTCTTGCAGGTACAATGGCTGTTACTCTGAAGAAGATGGCTGTGATGGTGACCTTTTTGGGAACTTTGTCCTTCATATTTGGAGTGATTGCTGAGAATAAAAAGGTAATTTTACGTTACATTATTTGTTATTCTTTGTTAATTTTTTTACTCGTCCCTTTTCTTTTATTTTTCTTAGTCTTCTTCTTTTTTTTTTAATGAAGGATCCAAATTCTAGATAAAGTGAGGTGTATTTACTATTAGGCTATGTTTGTAGCACTACCCTTTTCCTTTTCTCTTTCTTCTGTATTTATATATTTGATCTCTACTTGCAAAAATTTGGTCAATTCAGTGGTCACTTCAGCTTTTTTTCCCCAAAAATTTGCTAAGCTATAAATATATTCACTAATTAATATTAGTTTTTCTTTCTTTGGAATTAGGGTCAGATTTATAATCTTTTTTTTTCCAAAACAAATACTAAAATTTGTGTGATGTGTGAAACTGCTTATGATAATCCTAATTTTTGTGGTGTTTTAAAATTCGTTTCGATTCGCTGTTATTTCTATGACGAAATTATTTATTTGCACAAAGTAGTGAAAGGGGCTTGCTTAAGAAACAAACTATAAATTTTAATAGGTTTTCTCAATTCAATGCTTTTGTTTATTGGTAGGAGACTATGAAAATTTTGTGACTTGACAAAGTTTAAAATTATTTTCTTAGTTTAGACTTCCAAGAGATTTGAAACCATATATCAAGCTATATTAATCTTGTTGTATAAGTAGGCACAACTTGAAATTCCTTTGGGAATCTTTAAGGGCACTTTATACTAAAAAAAAAAATACAGCTAGGGTTTCATAATAGCGAAAAAAAGCACTTAACAATTAGTTTGAAAAGTCAGATTTTGTAGCTTTTAAATTATTCTTATTCTTTTTCTTAAAAGAATGTATAGTTTTTCTAACACAAAAATCATGTCTATGCTTGTTGCACATTATTTTTTACTGCCTAAAACTTCTTTGTTCCTCTTTGACAGCCGGCATCCGGGACCCCTGTCGTCGGAAAAAACGTTGTCGTTTGCAAATACCAATCCGATCCGACTGTCGTTTTGGGCTATCTGTCTGTAGGATTCCTGGCTGCATCTTCTTTTGTTGGGTTCGTCTCGTTGTTTTATCCCTATAAAGGAAAGTGTGTCCCAGGAGGGGCTTTGTTCCGGAGCTCTAATTTTGTTTGGTTCTTCAACATTGCTTTGTAAGCATAAATATTTCCAATTTCTGATCAAATTTTTAGACTTTCTTTATTTCAATCTTCAACCATAGATCCTATTTGAGGTTTAAGTCCTTGTTAAAATAAACCAATAGATAAGTCATTTGAAATTAGAAGCATTCTCTTATTGAAAAACTTATTTTCTTCATAGCGAGGAAACTTAACCATCTTTGGTAATAAAAAGGACCGTTGAATTTGACATCAAATCCAAATAATGGTAAGGTCTTAATATTTGACTTGTCAATCTAATTATTAGCAAGTGTTTAAAAAATATCGTGTCAATTAGTATTAAAAAGTTGCATATTTTAATAAAAAGATGACAATTCACTTGTCACGTCATACGAATCTTTGTAACAAAATAGACTAACTTTTTACATTTGATTTGGCCCCATGTCCTCCCTTACTTTTTTTTTTTTTTTTTGGGCATTATGGTGGATTTATGTAGGTTCACAACGGGACTAGCCGTCGCGCTCTTGCTTTGGCCGACACTCACAGAGCACTACCACATCCTACACAACGTCCACCGCAACCTCAAAACAGATTGCCCCACAGCAAAGACTGGTCTCCTCGGTGGCGGTGCTTTCGTGTCGCTCGACGCGTCGCTCTTCTGGTTGGTTGCCCTTATGATGGCGGACAATGCCCGAGAGGACTACTTTGAGGAGCTAGAAAATTCTTCCAAGGGTGAATATGATCAGATCACCAACGGTGAACCTCATGCCAATGTTAATAATAATGCGTAGTAGGAGTTTGGCAAGGCGCACAAGTTCCATGCCTCTTTGGCTCTTCGCCTCTTCATTTTCATAAGCTGTTTGGTTAAGATTGAAGAACTGTAAAACAGTTTGCTTAGATTTGGTTTAGGATCATTTTCCTTTTTAAAGAGTTTACGTAGATTTG
>CAMOHE010045611.1:2394-28388 GCA_946598075.1 Artocarpus hirsutus | reverse complement strand
ACTCTCGAACTCTATAGAATTATGAAGCCCGTATAGCTAAGTCTCTATGACATATCATAGTGTATCGTTTCCCCATAGGATTATCCATAATCGGCTTAAGGACAAGTTCTGTCTTACCTTCCCGATTATTTTATCTTACGTTCCATTATCACACTATAGGAAAACTTACCATTCGAAGACAGTATACCATTCAGTCACACCTATGTATCCAAATGGTTGAGCGCTTCAGTTTTTCAATTACAAGATAACACATATAAGAGGATATCACTACTCCTAAAGAGGAGCTATGGATTCCATATCTATGAATAACAGGTCTACGTCATCAAGAGTGCTGCCTCCAACGTACCGGCATGCATACCACTATTAAGATGTGGGTGTCACCCTTTGGTACATCAAAAGACATAAGTCAAGATAACGGGCCCACCATTCATCTCAGGATTAAGATACAATACAAATGATTGTCTAAAGTGAATCAATTTGCCAAGACAGAATTATTAATCCAAATCAATTCACTTTATGTCCCGATCCAACACATCGTCACCTATGACAACGTGCCAATGTTTCTATTCACGGAGTCCACCTCCGATGGTCAAGACAAACTATCTCCCAATAGGAATATAGACAACATAACAATCTTTACATAAATAAAGCGCCCAACTTTATTCCATCAATTGCAGATCTTATGTTTTTAGACCATCAGCTTAAGAATCGTGTCTTCCGCATAATCTGTCCATCATATGCCCAATTCTTAAAGGTTTAGACCGACAGTCTCAGACTATTGTTTGCTTATCATACATTCAATAAATATGAACGTAAAGATGACAAGATTTGGTATATAAATAATAAATGAATTCTTTATTGATAAAAATGTCTTCAAAAACTCATTACATTTTTATTCCTTAGGGCATACATGTCTAACACCAACTCTCCATAAAATTAAATTCAAGCATAAGAGAGATCAAGATCATACAATTTACACTATAACACAATCACAAACTTGTAAATTTACGCAAAAATTATTTAGAACATATAAAATTCAATCATAGGAGAGATCAACATATAAAATTATTTTTGTGTTTGTTCCTTAAGTTTGAAATTGGTTGAATTTGGTTATTTGGAAAATATATATAGACCAAGTGGGAGAATGCTATTTTTAATTTATTTATTATTATTTGTTTAGATTTTAAATGATAATAAATAAATAAAAATAAATTTAAGTGGTCCAATAGACACGTATTTTTTAAAAGGTGTCAACCAAAAGGTATTTAAAACTGTTATAATGCTTCAGAAAAAATGCCTCTTTTTATAAAAGGTAACGTACTCCCTAATGGTGGGTGTCTATATATATCACGTGAGAGGGTCCCTATGCCTATGTAGTTTTATTCAAAAATACACCATCTCTCAAAAATTACATAAGGTTTAGAAGAGCCTCTTCTTTTTCAAAAATTTTTCTTCAGAAATTTTTGCAGAGAAACTCTCCATTCATTCTTTAGATTATCAATGGCTAGAGGTTAGATTTTTCTTTCTTTTACGTTTCCACATTTAGATGATTTTCATGCAATTTAGTTTATGCATATATGAAAATCATAACTCTGTATATATGTAAATTTTCTAACATATTTTGCTTGAATTTCACAATCTGAGTATTTCTAATTTTGTCATTTGGTTTTGGTTTTGATTTTGATTTTGCTAATTTTGATTTTTTTTTGCCTCAATACATTGTGAAACTAAATCCTTCATTGGTTTTGGTATGAATTTTTATTGTTTGAATGTCTATTTTTTGGTTGTTGAAGCTCATGGCAACTCATGTAATGGACATAGGAGGTTTAAGTGAGGGCGATAGGGATGGCGTTGACAATCGGTAGTGGTTGCTGGCCCAAGCCAGAGAAGATGGTTTTTTTGTTATTTATCTTTTTTGTTATTTTCTTCTTAGTGGTTGATTTAATTAGGGATATTTTAGCCTTTTTAGTAAATGATGGTCACGAGGTTGAAAAAAGTTAAAAAAAAAAAAAATTTATAGCTGTCAGTATCTTAGTCCTTTTGCACCCTTCTGTCAAGTTCAGGCTGAACGAAAAAAAGAATGAAGACTAGCTAGTCACCTCTTAAATAGGTCAAGGACTTATTAAGCAATTTACTCTAATAATAATAATAACAGTAGCAGCAATAATAATAATAATAATAATAATAATAATAATACAGATCGATCCGATTCAAAGGCATTCGTCCAAAAAGACGAGCCATAGAACAACCAATTTAAACAATTCTAGCGTAGAGTCAGATCATGCTTTCAATTTACTATCTCGGACGATGCTCAATAAATTACAATATATTGCATTAATATTTTAATTCTAATCAAACATTAAAAGGTGCAAAACTTAGTGAAAAAGTATATCTAAACTTTCAAAAACATGATATGATACAATTGCTTAAACACTATTTAGGAAATTAAAAAATAGACAAATGATCTGGTTAAGTTCTCGGAGTATTTGTTATTCATGGTGGTGCATAAATGGGTTGTGGGATCCAATGTGATGTATTATTACTCACTAGATAAGTCATAAATATGATTTTAAGAAGCCTCAAATAGATGATATTGGTTAAACATTTTTAGCTCGGTAACAGAAAAGGTAACCAATTATTGGTTGTTTGCGAACCTAGTTCAAACCACAAACCAGTGTTATTAGAGTGTTTTTTTCTTATAAAATTTAAACCTCAATTCAATTTTGATTTAGATTATGTTTCTAAAAGGCCTATTAGTAACCTCATAGGAAAAAAAAAGCTAATGATGCTCACCGAAGAAATAATTAGCTTAACTAGTTCTTAACTAAAGAAATTGCTTACGAGCCATCTGCGAGCAGTCCTTAATAATTAGCTTTTCCTCAAATGCTGAAAAAAGTTGAAGAATTTAACGGACTTAGTCAATCTAAATTCAGACACACAAATAAGATTAACCCTTTTAAAATATAATTGCATATATTCATAGTATTAACAGAAAATTCATGATAATTGATTATATATTTTTGCTTTATCTAATTGCTTTAACTTTTGTCAAAAAAAAAAAATTTGTTTCATCTCAAATAATCTCCTGATTAAACTGCCGTAATTAAAATAAACTCTTTGCCATATATATAATCTATAATTTATAAGAACCAAATAATTGAAACATGAGCTAGACACGTGTCAAACTCATATGTGTTTGCTTGAAAGGTCAACAACTATTGGCATGATCAGCTTCCTTGTGCCCACTTCGAGGTAGACTATTATTTGTCCACTCTCAACCAAACCCACACGCTTCATAAAAGGACAAAATTGACAAATAAAAAAATGTCCAATTGTTATTAGACATATTTAAACCACATAGCTTTTGAACTATGTCTAATACAATGTCCTCTGGCCAAAACCAAAAATAAAAAATAAAAAAATAAAAAAAGAAGAAAAAGTCAGATTGAACTATGTTTAATACAATGTCCTCAAGCCAAAAAAAAAAAAGAAATTAATATAGTCGTATTAATGTATTAATATTAAATTTAAAGTTTTAATCTTATGGTGTTTGACGATATTGGTTAGAACTACAATTGTGATTATCAAATAGTATAAACTTCTTATATGTTATAGTAAAAAGCAAAAAATTATTGCAGTAAAAAGCTCTTACATGCTACAGTGTTTTCAACCACAACGATGATTCTAACGACATTTCTCAAACACCTTATAAATATTGTTTTTAGTGTTAAATTTGATAAAAAAAAAAATTGGCCTACATCACGTTTAAACATATGAAATTCTTACTAAAAAAAAGTTTGAGATCCACTAATAAAATCTTCAACAATTAATTATAGTTACCACTCTTATATTTTGATATTTTTTTCATTTATACAAAATCAACAATGACAAAATAGCTTTAATGTTTGCCACAACATAGCATTACTTTTATATCTTAAAATGTGCTAAGTCCAACATTTCCGCTTTTTTTGCGAAATTTAATATTAAGATGACAACTACCATTACTTAAATTCCCAAATTTGCATTAAATTTTAATACATTTATATACTTTTTATTTTTTTTTATCATAGTCCAAAATTATACCAAACGGATGAGGCATTTATTTATCTTTTAACATCTCATTCATATAACATAATCTTCCCCCAAAAAAAAAATAATAATAAAAAATAAAAAACATTTACAAAACTTCAAAGAAAATACTTCATGAAACTGCAAGTTAGCAAAAACGTTATCTGGAAATAGCGCTTTTTCTCCTCTTAGCGAACAGGGAGAGCTTTAAATATCCCCTGCGTCCAGCCAAAAATATCATTTTTACTAATCCTTCCCTCTCTCTCTTCTCTTTCTCTCTTTAGAAAGAATCTAGGGTTTGTTCTTAACAGTGAATCTTCTTCGCTATTGAGCTCTACTACTTCTGGTAAGTAACATCATCTCAAACATTTTCCTCAAAACTTTGTTGTTTTTGTACAGAAAGTCTACCTAGGGTTCTTCGAATAAAGGGAAGTTGTTTTTCTGCTCTGTTTTTTTTTTTTTTTTTTCCATTTTGTTGTGCTTAAATTGCTGATTTCGGAAGTATGAAAAAGTGTTCTTTTCTTTATTTTTAGTGTTATTAAGGCGTGGAATTTGTGGAATTCTGGTTCTAGATACTGTTATTGCGATGTTTTGTGTTTTGTTGTAGCTAGAAATGGTTCTTTAAAGTCTCTGTCTTACCTTTTGTTTGGTTGCTAAGAAAGGAATAATGAGTGATTTTGTGTTGTGTATGTTGTTTGAGCTTTTCTCCAAGCTTGAGGAAGTCGTATTAGCTTTATTAAGGGGAAGATATATATATTTTTTTTAATCTTACTTATCAAAAAGTTGACTTCCCAAATTCTCTTACGAATTTTGGTAACTGAAGTTTTTTACCTTCTCTTTTCTAGTAAGGATTTTTGTGGTCTTTAGCTCAAAATTAGTGTTTACTTTTCTTATCATTTCATGCCCATTTATACAGCTGAGTAGCCTAGTAGGATAATTTTGTATCGCATAGCCTGTCCTTGGAATGCAAAATTTTATTCAAATGATCATTCTTTTTGTTGCGCAGTTTTTGTTTTACTGCCTCTGTTTTGTTTTCCTAGACTTAGCATATGCTTAAAAATTTTAAATAGACCAATTTATGATTGGTGTTTAATTATTTCCCCTCAATTATGTCTTTATGGTTTCATGTATTGTTTTATGTGGATACCCTTTTGTAAGTTCTTTAGTTGTATTGTCCTGCAGTCCTCGGTGCATATTCATTGAACATGTGTTCTACTTTTTGGCTGTTTTACTAGGTTACTATGTGACGTTTCTATTTACAAGTTACATCCAGAAAACGAGAGGGGGACTGAGGACAACGATATTCTGATATCATGGCAACCGAAAGTCCAATTAGAATGCCAGAAACTAGTGGGAAGTGGGCATCCCATAAGAAGGCCTCAACGTTTGTTCCATCAACTGCTAGTATGGCAGCAGAGGAGTTGAAACTACTACTGAAAGGCCACAGGTTTACCGGCAGTGGAAAGGATGCAGCTCCTAACCGAAGTGGAAGTGCACCCCCTAGTATGGAGGGCTCATTTTTGGCCATTGATAATCTCTTGTCCCAGCAGAATGCTGAAGCAAGTGAAAGCTTGGAAGGTCTTAATATCGCTATTGGCGACTATGAGTCCGAGGAACAATTACGTGCGGATCCAGCTTATTTGTCTTATTACTTATCCAATGTGAATCTGAATCCTAGACTTCCTCCCCCGCTTATTTCATGGGAGAATCGGCGGTTAGTACGCCATATTGGTAGTTTTGGGAATAATTGGGGATTGACTTCCGTAGACGACAGTGGTAATGTTTCCTTGCACTTTTCTCAAGGATCCCTTCCTACGCATAAGGAAGAATCTGAAGATGAGCAATCATCCCAGCAGCCTTCTAACAGTTGGGTGGATAGGACGAGTGAAATTTGGTCTGGACACAACAACATTACATCAGCAGACGAACACAAAGTTGTGGCTGGCTTATCACAGGTAAAGACTTGGTGATTACTGATTAGACATTTCGTTCATGGTAATATGCTCATTGATATATATGTTTATTTTATAAAATTTTATAAATTAATCATAAATGAATCTGCCCTTCTTTTCATAAACAACTTTCTTGATGGTTATCTGCTTACTACCATGATTCAAAAATGCAAATACTTTTCGTTGATAAAATCTATTGTTAGTTGGATATAGTTTCTTTTAGGTTTAAGACTTTAATCAAATTTCTTGGCCATAAATGAATAGTTGGCTTTTTTTTTCTCTCTTTTTTTTTTTCAGGAAAATTTTCATGGCTCCCCATCGCCTGTATATAATCAAGGTCATGTTTTAAGCAATGGAATAGCTGAGGAATCAGCGGACCATGATACTGGTTCCAGCTTCTTGTATGATTCTCCTTCTCCGATTAACACACCAAAAACCACTATGCCTAGTATTGGAACTGATGATATAGCGTCATCAAATGCTGATCTCTCATCTGCTCCTGGTCCCAGCTCATCATCTCTTGATTGTACCAGAAGCTTGAGTGGTGATGAATCAAGTATTAACATCATTGCTTCTGAAATGAAGGCTCTTAATATTTCTAACCTGAAAAATTCAGGGAATCAAGTAAATCAAGAACAATGGCAGCACAAAGGCCAGAATAATTTTGTGCAAAACAAGATACATCAACAACATAGCAATTTATGTCAAGCCCAAAGCGCAAAATCTCAAGGAACTAACCAAGGAGTTAACTCCACATATGTCGGTGTGGATCAATTTCTCCATGGCCCCTTTAAGTTCTCAGCTGAGGTGCAGCCTGTACTCCAATCGTCAGGGTTCACACCGCCACTTTATGCTGGTGCAGCAGCCTACATGGGTTCAACAAATCCTTTTTACTCAAATATGCAGGCACCTGGCTTCTTTCCTCCACAATATGTTGGCGGATATACTTTGAATCACAATGCTTTTCCTCCATATATGGCTGGATACCCTCCTCCTGGGGCTGTTCCATTGGTTGTTGATGGAACTGCAGGTCCAAGCTTTAACACGCGAACATCTGCTGTTTCAACTGGGGGTACTATTCCCCATGGGGTGGATGTGCAGAACTTAAATAAATTTTATGGACAACTTGGCTTTCCGATGCAGCCGCCTTATGTTGACCCTATGTATATGCAATACCCTCAGCAGCCTTATGGAGAACCATATGGTATTCCTGGTCCGTTTGATCCAATGGTAGCAAGAGGTGGTGTTATTGGAGGTCAGATTAATGCTCCTGACCCAAAGAAAGTGTTGGATAGTGCTCCTTATGTGGATGAGCACAAAATTCAGCATCAGAGACATGCTTCACGTGCTATGACTCCACGAAGAGGAGGGCCGATGAGTCTGAATTATTTTGGGAATCCACCAAATGCTGGTATATTGATGCAGTACCCAACGTCACCCCTTGCAAGTCCAGTTTTGCCGGGATCACCTGCAGGTGGAACTGCTCTTCCTCGGGGGAGAACTGATATAAGATTTCCACCAGCTTCGGGTAGAAATACAAACATATATTCGGGATGGCCAGGGCAAAGAGGCTTTGAAGGTTTTGATGACCCTAAGATATATAATTTTCTTGAGGAGTTGAAATCTGGCAAAGGCCGCAGATTTGAGCTATCTGATATCACAGGACATATTGTTGAATTCAGGTACATTCTAGTCTGCTTTAGTTTACTTCCTTTCAAAATGCCTGTATCTTTGTCTTATAGATGAGTAAACCATTGTGAATTTCATTTCCAGTTCTGATCAACATGGTAGCCGATTCATTCAGCAGAAGTTGGAAAATTGTAGTGTTGAAGAGAAGGCATCTGTGTTCAAAGAAGTTCTCCCACATGCTTCCAGATTGATGACTGATGTTTTTGGTAACTATGTGATTCAAAAGGTATGCTAACTGACTTTTTCTCATTGCATGTAAATTCCTTATTCCATGTAAATTTGTTTGCTTCATAAATTTCTTTTGATCTCTATTCTGCAGTTTTTTGAGTATGGCAGCCCTGATCAGAGGAAGGAACTTGCAAATCAACTAACAAGTCAAATATTGACTTTAAGTCTTCAAATGTATGGCTGTCGTGTAATCCAAAAGGTATATGCGATTTCCAATTTCCTTCGGTCCATTTTTATTTCCATACAAATACCTTCTTATTCTGTCATACAAATAGATCTTTTTTGTTTGATAATTGATAATCACGAAGGTTTTTTATGTTCTGTATATTTATTGTTTTCTTACTAAAATTCTGGAGATTTGTTTGTTTGTCTTATTCTTCTGTTTATACATGCTGTTGTGTTCCTTATACTGGAAGGAACTATGATAAAAGATCCCAGCAATTTTTTGCATTAAGGTGAACTTGAAACTTTTTGGTAGATTTGGGAAGTTATTATGATAAGAAGTGAAAGACGTTATTAAAGACACAGTAAACTAGGAAGAATAGAGAGCCAGTGATCCCACAGTCCTCTCAAAATCAGCAATAATAGGCGGAGACTCCAGACAGTATTCGTCCAAAGCCAATCCAAATATAATAAACAAGTGAATCTATTTTTTTTTTTTTTAACTCATACTAGCAAAAGCAAATACCTACTGTTCTTCCGGGGTACGACAGGAAGTTGAGATTTCTTCTATTTGATCCTGCTTTTTACAAAGTTAGGATCTCCACATGATGTTCTTTTTTGTTTTCTTTCTATAAGCACTTAATTTTATTTTAAGATGCAGTGAGATTGCAACTATAGTACATAGAAGCACAGGAGAGGAAAATGGTTATTTGAATTCTTAATTCTGGAATCTGACAAATTTTAGAAAGACCAAAAAGAGAAATAATTTTCATCTGTTAATTTTGCCAGTTTTCGTTCCGAGTGTTTTTCAATTTTTTTTAAGCATAATAGAGCAAGGTGAATAGTTTTTTGGAGCTGCTTTTGTAATACTATTGTGCTCACCGTGGAAAGACATAATTGTCTGGTTGGTTTATCTTCGTGTGGAGCTGTTTTATTGCGTCATTATCCATATCTTTAGTTTTTAAGTGGGTCATTATTATACATAATTTTGGGTTACCTCTCCTTCTCTGTACTTGTCCTGTTTCTTTTAACTTAGGAATACTCTTTGGTTGGTCCCTAAACTACGGCAAATCTCACTTTAGCCCCCAAATTTTAAAGAACAGTACTAGTTTTCTAACTTGTAAAAACTTCATCATAGTTTATGGACCAACCAAAGAATCAATCGTTTGATTTATATATGGATGCACAGACTTGCACGTTCCAAGGCCAAGCATTGATGATATTGATTTTGAGTGCAATTGTTTGAGTGATGTGACCAGCTCTTATTGTAGTCCTTCCATTATGCCTACCATTTCCTTTAATTTCCTTGTATTATAACATGCCCTCTTCTTCTATTTATTTATTTTTCTTGTGGAGGCTGTGAATATCTGTTTCTTTATATATATAGTAAGGCATGCAACTGCAGTTTTGTTGGCTCCTTACTGGCCAACATTTTTTTTTAGAAAGGAGCCGAAGCCAGTTGGAGGCTGAATGTTGTTGCTGATAGAATGTTGTCTATATCCGTTTGGAAAAATATATTATATGTGTGCATGTATATATATATACGTTGATGTTGTCAGATTGTCCATCAAAAACGAAGGCAACATTTAAGTTTCTGTGTTAACCCTAACATACTAGACCTAGTTGCAAGCAGCAATAATACATGCATGATGCACTTGAGGCTACGTGCCATGTGCATAAAGTATTTGTTTTCCTCTTACTTTATTCCTTTTGTCTTTTGGGCTAATATTAAGAGGCTTTAAACTTACGCTGGTACAGGCACTGGAGGTTATCGAGCTTGAACAGAAGGCCCAGCTTGTCCGCGAACTTGATGGGCATGTTATGAGATGTGTTCGGGACCAGAACGGGAACCATGTGATACAAAAATGCATCGAGAGTATTCCAACTGAAAAAATTGGGTTCATAATATCCGCTTTCCGTGGTCAAGTTGCAATGCTTTCTATGCATCCTTATGGTTGCCGTGTCATACAGGTAAATATAACTTTAAGTGGTGGTGAGGTTCCCCTCTTCCCCCAACATGGTTGCTTGAAGATTTTTGTTTCTTGTAGAGAGTTTTGGAGCATTGCACAGATGAGCTGCAATGTCAATTTATAGTTGATGAAATATTGGAGTCTGTATGTGCTCTGGCTCAGGATCAGTATGGAAATTATGTAACTCAGGTCTCTCTCTCTGTCTCTTTCTCTCTCTCTCATATTGCGCTCTTGTTTTTATTGGATATGTTTTCCTTTTTTCCGTTTCTTAAAATACGAAGAAAATCAGCAATATCTTGCTTTTTTGGCAGTAGGCATAAAAAAGAACAAAAGACACATTTTTTCATTTCGATTTTACTATTTACTAGCTTTAATGAATGTTAGAAATATTATGGGTGGAGGGTCAAAGTAATTTCAACCGTTAACAATTTTATGTTTTTCAATTTCACCCTCCTGTTCCATCCATATAAATCTCAATTTTTTGCTTTCTCTACAGAGAAGTCATGATCTGTATTTCTCCTTCCTTTTCCATCCTTCATAATCCACACGTGTATACACTGTAGTCCTACTAAACGCACCATTAAATACATGGTTAGATTGAGAGTCAAATTGTTCTCACCTCCTGTGGTAGCGTCTATAATCTTGTCCATCGGGCAGAAACAAGAATTTATGTTTCACGAAGTCCTAAATTTTATACCTTGAATTTCGTGCTGATATGCATGCTTTTGTTTTATTAGTGCTAACCTATCTGCTATGCTACATGATCCGTGATCTCGATATTTATTGTTTCTCATGCAGTTTGATTGTTAAAATACCTCTGTTGTCCTATATTTTCCTTTACCATTTTAATTTCTGCATTATGTTTTTCCTTCGTACTTTGTGTCATTTGATAGTGATATAGTGTTTTAAATCTGTTCGCAGCATGTGTTAGAGAGGGGAAAACCTCACGAAAGATGCCAAATAATCTGCAAGTTGTCAGGACATGTTGTACAGTTGAGCCAGCATAAATTTGCCTCCAATGTTATTGAAAAATGCTTAGAATATGGCGGTCCGGCAGAACAGGAACTCTTAATTGATGAGATTGTTGGGCATAATGAGGGAAATGATAATTTGTTGGTAAGTGGGAGTGCCAATTTTAATTTGTTTGTAGACATGGAGGAATGAACAACTATCCTTGTGTTCTCTGTCTTCAAATCTTTTTATTATCCATTTGACTAAAGTAACAAAACCAAAAAATAAAAAATAAAAAATGTAGGACTTTCTCTTGTTTCAGAAATTTTTTCCCCCACCTTAAATTTTGTCGTTTAGCTGGGGGAAATTGCATTTGAACTTCTTTTCTGTTGGACGAGAAATCTACACCAAACTGTCACTTTTGTCGTCACATTTCTTTTTTTTTTTTTTTTTTTTTTTTTTTTTTTTTGGGGTTTTCCAACTTATGAAGGTTGTCGTTGTGGAAAAGCTTTCGATTCAATGCAGTTATAGGATTTAACATATTGGTTTAGTTTATTTTATGTCGAGACATGTCATATACTTGACTACCATGTTTGGTTTCTCTGTCGTAGGCAATGATGAAGGATCAGTTTGCAAATTATGTGGTCCAGAAGACCCTTGAAATCTGTACAGAGAATCAACGGACAAAATTGCTCAGTCGTATAAGGGCTCATGCTCATGCATTGAAGAAGTACACCTATGGGAAACACATTGTTGCTCGATTTGAACAGGTTTCCGGAGAAGGTGTGTATCTTTTAATTGCCACAGATGCGTGATGTACCAATATATTACACCGAGAAACGCTTTCCATTTACCAGTTAACGGTTCATACGGTTATTCTACCAAGCTTTCATCTCTGCAAGATATTACTCTTGCGTTGTTTCGTTCTTTATCGACCTTGAATATTTGTTCGCGTGTGCAGAAAATCAGTCATCGACATGAGTGTTGCGCACAAGGGAGAAACTATTCTGGGGACTACTGCAAATTTACTCCGGCAACAATATAGGAAACGATGACGGGAAAATTTGTTCTTTTATTTGGTTGGGAACCAGAAGGCCTATTCATGGACGGTTGTCAAGTTGCTGACATGGTTGAGACACTTGCAAGTTGTCTTCTGCATGTCTGCAATGTGAACACTTCCAGGGTTGGAAGTGCCAACCATTGGAGGATTGTATGTGTATAAGTTGGTAAATATTTTTACAATTTACACGCTAGGATTATTTGGGTTTGAAATAATTACATGGGAATATTTGGAAGGAAACCCTTCCTGGTACTGTAAATTAATGCACTTGATTTACACTGCAAACTTGCACGTGTGGTTTTTATGGGAAATTCCTTCTCTTTCTTAGAACCATTGTCCTGCCCAGTAATAGCATTTGATAACCTTGTTTGTTGTATTTACAGCATACAAAATTAATTCCAACAATATGTCTGCCTCCCGATAGAACCAATAACACAACTCACAACTGTTACGATGCACAATTCTCATATGTTATGGTCATTGAATTGACTTTTTCAAGTTCAAACTAGTTCGCCCAAATGCCTTATATATCCAAATCCAAAAAGAACAAAATCACAGCCTAAAACACATGAAAAAGGGCATTACAGCCTTTTAATTTCAACATCCTAGGCTTCTGATTCTTTATTTTCCCAAAAAATAGAGCGTCCAACTACGAATTTCTGTCTCCAATTTTGCAATTTGTTCATTTCTTCAACTAAACCTCTTAAACAATTTAGGCAAAATTTCATTGGAACCATAACCAACAGTTAGAGCTATGCCCAGATCAACAACCTCAACATTGCACCTGCTTCGACATGATTTCAGAGCTAAACCAGATCACTTCCAGTTCGTCGAGCTGCTTGCTGCCATTAAATGAGTAAGCTTCCAGACTAGGAGCAGCAATGGAAGATCAGATGAAAACAAGATGATGCCCAAAAACGCCAAAAACTCTCCCAATGGGAGGTTGTTTTATCATCTCACATTCAGAGATTTTAAGTGGGGAAAATATTCATTTCGTGAAGTACACCCTTATAAAACGCACAACAAGGAGGAATTGTTCACACGGTTCTGAGCAGAACGAATTATACAGACGAAACTTTAGGGGGCAAGTAGTTCCAATACCAAAAATTCATGGGAAATTTCCAATACCAGAAAGAGGTATCCAAGATGATGAAACTCTTGGCCTGGTATAATATGCCAAAACCAATAGCCAATACTTGGAGAGGCCAACTAATATCCTCTTTTGTCAAAAAGTTTCCACAAATATGAAATAAATATGAAAAATTGAGTTGGATGGCATTTTTTATGGCCCCTTTAAAGTAAATAACCATAACTTTTTAAAATTAAACAAATGGTTGTTTATTAGTGATAAACTAAGTTTAACTAATAAACTCCTCGAGTTTATCAGTATTAAACTCGATAAACTCAAGTTTATCATTGATATATGTCCATTTGCCTAATTTTAAAAAGTTATATTTATTTATTTTAAAAGTATTTTTAAAAAGACTATTTACCTCTATATTCCAATAAATAATAAACTCATATTCATCATATAATCCTCCCAATATGGATGGAAGATTAAAAAGGAACTAACAGCACAATCAACACACAAGCAATGATGCCCTTCAAAATCGAGCCTTTCGTTTTCTGCCAGTGTACTTTGTATCCAGAGGAACGACATTTCCTCTTCTTCTCATCTGTTCCTTCTTCTTCATAATCCATTCTCTACCCTTGCCTTTCTTAGTCGTTTTCTGCTTTTTCCTCGGTCTGTGCCTGTCAGAAACGCAAACCTGCACAACAGGATACAAATAACATTCAGTCCTTTGGGGTTAAATTAAGCCTTTCATTGAATAAAAAGACATTAAGTGAGGACAATAAGAAATCTTTGTATCCATAAAAACTTGCCGTCTGATTTTCATCTTCACTACCCTCGTCATCGGAACCACTCTTGCCATCTTCGTCCTTCGCCTTTGAAACAGGTGCACTTGGACCACATGTGAGGACTAGGTATTCCTTTCTTTTCTTGGAACTATGAGAAATATCCTAAAGTTAGCAAAGTAAATCAAAAGCTCCCATATTCACTATAGGGATTGTTTTCTATTTTATTTTAATTTTTTTTTATTGATTTCATGCACACCTGTGAGGGTAATCAACAACCACACCGCCAGAAAATCCAGCTTGCATTGCCATACGCAAAATCAACTCTCGCTGATCCAGATTTTCAGGATACACTTGAAATACTGCTCTAGCTCCCCTTGCTAAGCATCTGTACAGTGATCCAAAAAAAGCCCTGAAAAGAAATTTAGCACAAAGAAAAATTAATACTTCAAACCAGAACATTAGAAAAAGAAGAAAAAGGAGGACTTCATCAAAATCTTAAGTACGTAATTTCTGATAAGAAGAGTTGAGTGGAAGATGGTCATACTTTAATCTTAGTCGTGGCTCATGTGAGGATTTATCAGCATTGCATAACCACTGCATTTTCCAAATAAAAAAGAGTAAATTACTGCAGTGACGTAGCTAAACTAATAAGGCAAATAGTGAACAAAATGAACAACTAAGGTAGCTTAGCTAAACTAATAAGGGAATACAACTAGACATCAAGTTACATTTTACAAGAGCAATTCTAGATCCCTAATGACTAACACATCTCACAGAGTCACAGAAAAAGCATTAGTAATAATACTCGAGTTTAAATATCAGTGAACCCAAAGAAAGCAAACCTGAACAGCCGAGATACTTATTGCTCCATCAATAACTCCAGGACGAAGCCCTAATCCCTGAAACAAGAACCAATATGTCATTATACTCTAAAACAATTCAAGTTGATACATAACAATTCAATAGGCTAATTGCATGACCAATCCGTGTTTTTAGTACCGTTGTAATTTTTTTATATCCCATAAATCCCATACACCCAAGCTCACATAGCAGGCTCAAGTTCGAAATTTGCCAAGCCTTACAGCTCCCAGAAGCAAGACTGAAAGCCAACATCTTTTCCCTTGGCCACCTAGTGTTTATTTTTCACAAAATCAAGAATGCTAATTTGGTGGGGCCCATGTTATGTAGAAACTTAAAAAGGAAAAGCCAGTCCTAAACTCCCCCTTGATTTTGTTTTCCTTCAATTGAAACAAATCACAAAATTACTTTTGGAGCCTTACAAGCTTTAAACCAGTAGGAAAAGCACAAGGACATTTCATACTTAAACTATGAGGGTTACGACCCCCAAAAATAACGAACAATAGAAATGCCTTTCTTACATGGAGCTTTTTACGGTACCGTCAAATTTGGTCAAAATACATCAAAACCAAAAAATAGACAAAACTGACAAAACAGAGACCTTTTCATACTCTACCATAAAAACGTCATTCTTATTTCCTCAATTCCATTCCAAAACCCTTCCTTTTTCACATTACAATTTAGTAAAGCCACCAAACCCTGTAACTTTAAGCTAAAATCCATGTAAAATAACAAGGAAAATGTAACGTGACAAACACAGAGCTCGATCTTAGACGCTTACCTGACCCATGTCACCAAGTAATAGATCACCTTCAACCTCCCTCTCCAACGCAACATCTAACCAATTCACAACAAAAAAATAATTTTTTAAACAAAAAAATGAAATTAAAAAAAAAGAGAAATTACAAAAAAAAACAACAATTAAATAAATGAGCCCTAATTTAATACATACTGAGCATCGAAGCCGAAATATCCAAACCAATCCATTCGTGACCATTTTCCGTCAAAGACTCCCCACTAAGCCCTGACCCACAACCTGTATTTCAATAGTTCCAAAAAGGAAAAAAAAAAATCTGAGCTTTCGAAGTAAAAATCGATACTTTCAACCACTCGAAAAGTACATAAATATTTCGGAAATTTGAGGAACGAAAAGAAGGTCAATTTGTTTACCAATGTCGAGAAGCAACCTAGGAACTCCATCGTCGGGCAAAGCGAGAAGCTCGAGGGCCCTCTCGGTGAGCTCTGACTGGATTTTGATTATGCGGGAAGACGACGTGTACTTCCGAGCCTCCTCGTCGTCGTAGAATATCTCCGGCGGCGCCTGAAGCTCCGGCCTAGACGACATGTCGTATAGCTTTCTCGGAACAGAGGAGAGAGAGAGAGAGAGAGAAAGAGAGGGGTACTTTTGAGCGGTCTGTCGAAGTGAGAAAACAGAAGCTCTCGCTTAAACCCTAAAGTTGCGACTACAGGTCCTTCTATTTTACCAAATTTGGGGAATCGCCCCGTTCAATCCTGTTTTTCCGTTTGTGTTTTTGACGTATTTGTCGCCTAACGGTTCGTTTGGTAAATTGATTTGAATTAATGATTTAATTTGAGTTAGTGTGATTTGAATAAGATTTGAGTTAGTAATTTAAACTGTTATTTAAATTTACTTTTAGATAAGCATTTAAGTTTCAATTTGAGCATGGAATAAAATTGAAATTTGTGTTTGAAAAGATAGTAAAAATAATTTTTTATTTATTAATAAATCTAATAAAATCTTAATGTTAATGATCTTAAAAAATATGCAATATTGATCTTGATTTATTCCTCTCTTTATTAGGAGCACAGTAAAAAAAGAATCATTTCAATTAGATATCAAATGAAAAAATTATGATTTTTTTCCTCAAATGTAAGAGAGAGAATTTTAGTTTTTACTGTAGTAAAAATATCCGAGTATCAAAAGTTTAAAGGGGATGAGAATTTTAAAAACTTAGATTCTTAATACTCAAATGATTTAGCTTTTGGGAGAAACAAACACGTATCTAAAAGGATTCTTGATACTCGAATCCAAATTTGAATCCATTGAATTCAAAGGATAAATAAACATAGCCTAAACTTATAGCATTTTTATAATATGGTCCTTAAATTTTTTTGTGACAATTAAGTCTTTAAACTTAACAAAGTGTGACAATTAAGTCCTAACCACAAATCACAAACTTTTGTCAAAATTAGGATATAAAACAACTATGTGTGATGCATGCGACCCATTTAAAACACCTATGTATCTCATTTATTTTTAATGAGAGTCACAATGTTCAATTTATACTACAAAAGAAAATATATCATTGTTAATAATTTTATTGGCTTATAATATATTTTAATCATTATAGTGCTTAAAATTTCATCCTTTCTCTTCTAAATGGGTCATATATGTTTTATGTGATCGTTTTCAATCTTAATTTTGAAAAATGTTTGTGATTAAGGACTTAATTTCCATACTTAATTAAGTTTAGGAACCTAATTGCTTCCAAAAAAAGTTTAAGAACTACATTGTAAAAAGCTTAAAGTTTAGGAGATAAATGTACTAAAAACCCATTTTTAAATTGTGCTATTATTTTTTAAAAAATATTATTCAAGCTCAAATTTTTATAAATTTTTACAAATAGGTCTTTGAAATTCACAATGTGCAAAGGCTATGTTTAATCTTACACTTTAGCAAGGGATTGCTTAATCCCCTTTAAAGATTCAAGCATGGAATAGATAAGATCTTATCCAATCCAATCCTTTAAAGTCTTTTTATCAAACAAAGCATGAAGATTTAATCCAATTCAATTCTTCCCAATCTTATGCACCAACATGTCCTAGTATTAATGATTAACTATTTCTAAAAAGGGTCACTTTCCTAATTGAGCAAAACTTTGGTTAGTTACAAAAACAAGGCTTAAAAAATGACCATTTACATGGAGACCACTTAATTGGATTTTAGGGTTATTTTCATTTGTATGACACATTTTGCATTTTCTGAATATTGAACGGTGGACTTAGATTTAACATCAATAGATTCTACAGGTTAAATTTGCATTGTCACCAGTTTAATGTTAATCTCACCTTTTGAATTTTTGACATAACGTGCATGCATACAACAAAAACATCAACGAAACACCACTTTAAAGAGGAAAAAAAAAAGAAAAAGAGAAAAAAAATTTACAAAAGTGAAAGGCATCTCAAGTAGTGTTCGCTTTCGCAGGGTTTCTTTTCCTTAAAACGGGTTTTGCCTTCATTCTTATGGGGAAGAATTGCGGTAGTGCCCGGCTGAGAGGCACTAGCCGTAGCGTCTATTTTTAAACCAAAAAGATAAACGGTTGTGGACTTGGACGGTGCAGTCTTTAAAATACTCTCTCGTATCCTAGTTTTTATCTAAAAAGTTGTACCCGAAATTAAAGAATAATTGCATCATGTTACAACGGTAATTGGTGTGGTTATCGGTAGATTTTTTTATTTTATTTTTTAGGAAGGTTATTAGGAGGTCCTAGGACAAAAAAATAATAATTTTAATAATAGAGAGAGAAGAAGTATCTTAGTGGGAGAGGGTTGCAGAGTTTGCAAAGGTAAATCTTTTCTGGTTTTAAGCTGATTTCTTAAAAATTAGGGAGGTCGAAAATTACGTTTTGGATAGGGGGTAAGAATTGGGTTTTAGGTTTGAGCTTTGCCTGCACGTGGGCCACTTTGCTTCTCGATGATGATGGCATCACCATGTTAGCCGAGAAGATGGCAAGATGAAATCTGGGAAGTGGTCAGTGCTGGCCCAGACTTTTTTGCCAAGCTTGCAATAGAGTGTAACCTTGAAGACCTCACTTTAAGCGCTCGACTTGGTGAATGTGCAGCATAGGCCACAGTTGTAGCCCCGCCGGAGTTTGCCGCTCTACTCCCCTTGCTTCCGTTGCCGTTGAGCGGAACAAGAGGCAAAAAAAGAGAGTGATGATGGTATAATTTTTTTTCCTATGAATCAATAACCTTCTATAAAAGAAAGATCCTCAAGGCTTATTAAATGATGATATGAGATTGTGTTTGTTTTAAGTTGGTGTTCAATGTGGCGAGGAGCTATTATTAAATTATTGGTTTTTTTATATCTTCTCCTTGAATAATCCAAACTTAGCCGGGAAAGAAGAGAGAGAGAGAGATTTATAATTGAAATAAACTAATTAAGTTAAATTAGCGAAAGCTCTTATTAGGGTTTTTCTTTCGAGAATACTAACAACATTTTTTTTTACTCTCTTTTATATTTTTACGTGAAATCCGTTATCTCATTTTCTGTTTAAATAATAACTTATCATATTCATGAATTCCATATGTTAGACTCTAAATACAAAAATTGTAAGATAGACTCTAAATATAAAAAGTGTAAGATAAACTCTAAATACAAAAAGTGTAAGATAGAGTGAGAAAGAAAGTCCTATTATCATTTCTCTCTTTTCTTTTTTTCTTTTTTTTTTTTTTTAATACTTGAGTGTTAGGGTCTGCTACTACACACAAAACCATCCAAATTCCTCTCAACCATATGTTAAAGCTAACAATCTCTACTACGATTCGATCATGCACTATGGGCAGTGCCCTTCAGCCGGGCACTACCACAGTACTTCCCATTTTTGTGTTATATGATAACAACACCCAAATATATGTATACATATAATATATATCATTAATCATTAATCATTGATGAATAAGGAATAATATAACTATATAAAAAGAACGGATAAGCAAGGAAGCGTACTTCAACTGTTCAACATGTTATATATATATATATATATTTATATATATTCTTTTTTATCGTTATTTTATTTGATGCAAGCGTTGTGCGTAGAGAGAGAACATCTTTCCTGCTAGGATGGGAAAAAATAAATAAAACAAGATGTACTCATTTATTTAGTACAATGCGGCTTATTTTTCCTGGCTTATTGAAAGAATTATAAATAATCCATTACAAAGGACAAATTATTATTATTATTGTTTTGCTAAATAAAGAGCAAATTAATTTAAGCATAGATGATGAAACATAGTCAAACTTTTTTTTTTCAATCAATCGAAAGGAACAAATTAGGACCTACTCTAAGTATAAGAACTGAGACCAGATACGAAAAACTTGAAACTCTGGTATCCAAAATTGTGGAAAGTAACATTCTGTTCAAAATATTTCGATGGAAGACTGGCAATCCAACTATAATTTTAAGCCTGAATGGATTGCAACGACTCCGCCAACAAGATTTTCATACTCTACTTTCTGAAATCCTGCTTCCGTGATCATTGATGCAAATGTCTCCTGCATTCATCAATTACAAAGTTGATAAAACGAAACATAATTTGATGCTATTTACGGATAAAATACTACATATATATATATATGTATGTATGTGTATATATATATATAAACTGGTTAAAGGGCTCAGTGGATTGAATGACGGATTTCAGATCCTTCAAAGAGCCTCAATTTTATGTCTCTCATTCCTAAGGGATTAAGGGAAGGAATCCATATCACATACAATAAGAGAAAGGTTGGCTCTCCCCTTCCTCTCCATTTTCCTTGCCTAGGTTATATACTTTTATTCCCTTTTTAATCTCTTTCCCCCCTACCAAACACAGCCTAAAGAAGTGCTCCTCACAAATGCTTGCAGTGGAAGCTCCAAATGGATTATCTTAATGCTTTGAAACACAATACTATTCTAGCAAGAGATTTCATCTACAAGGAAGAAAGATGGCATTTTCTCCAACAGATGCAAGTAGTTGAAAATTAAAGAACTTATTGTCCGTTTGAAAGAATGGTTGAAACCAATAGTTTTGATTTGAGAACTGCAACATGTGAGAGCCTTATATTATAGCAGTTTTTTACTTTTTACTGTAATATGTGAGAGCTTTACATTATTCATAATTGTAATTGATAATTCCAATTTATTCATAATTGTAACTGATGGTTCCAACCATTCTTTCAAATGACCTATTAGTAATCTAGTATTCTAATGTCAGCTAAGTGGTTGAAAAGAACTAGCCACCAATGCATCTATCGTCAAATGTACTTCATTCACACTACCGATCAAAGTGCCGGATTATGCTCCTATGTGTTAGCTTGTCTGCCATAGTTTCTGATCATGTCTCCTCTTGGCGAGACAAGCACAAAGCAAATAAGGCAGCATCCACATTGTAACTAAAAAGATTTCAAAGTTGCATTTGTTCTTTTAGAAAGGAAAATGTGTCCTAAAGCTTTGACGTATATCTACTTTGGCAAAGCCAACGCTATTATAGGCGCAATATTTATCCCAATTGTTATCAGAATCCTTCGACGAAATCACAGTCGATGCTTCTATAGATATAAAGGAGGAAGAACTAAAACCTGAGGAGGAAAACGGCAGACGCTCTCAACTAAGTACTGATATGATTCTCGATCGCCTGCAACTAGCTCTCCCATGGCTGGAATTATTGAGAATGAATAATAGTCGTACCTGTAGGACAATTAATAATCTGGTCACACTTCAGTTAGAATTAAAATAAGACTCTGAAATGTGTAAGCTTATAGTGAACTTCAAAATTCTCTGGCTAAAAGAATCAAGGACACATACAATTCCTTGAACACCGGGATGTCCACATGGCTCAACTCAAGACAAAGGAATCTTCCACCACATTTTAGCACCCTATAAAAACAACCATATTATAAAAGTTATCATAAATAGATGGGTTAAACAACTACAACCATAAAATGGCAAGGATACTTGCAATCCCTTGAGTATGGGTATGCCCCTAAACCTTGTAAGAAAGTAAGTAAACAAACTGGGAAAGTTTCCACGTATAAGCTGCACAAATACTCAAGCAAAGATTAGATATGGGCCTGTTCTCGTAAATTTTCAAAGTACCAAAATGACAATCAAGCAGTGATTCATTCATTACAGCAACGCAATGAGAGACGCTATATTGGGATAATTATTGACTTCATATTTTTTCTTTTTTTTGTAATTTTTTTTTTTTTAAAACAAATCTTTTTTCTGACTGTCTTGCTGAGAAGCACTGCATATTTTGCCATGGAATGTAAACTCTTCTCTATTCCAAATTATGACACATACATGAGATATAATTGTTTCACACCTATCAAGCACTCAAGCCAGCACGCTTAAGATGAATCTATCTAATACATAACTTAAACAGGTCACAAAGTCAAGAGTTCACCTATACGCTTCTGCAAGTGCTTTCTCTATATGCGTAACATTCCTTATCCCAAACGCAATAGTGAAACCATCCATTGAATCATTATCAAAAGTCAAGGCCTCAGCATCTCCCTCCACCCATACAAGTGACCGGTTTTCTCCAAGACCTATCTATGTTAGCACCCAATTTCATTTCTAATAAAAAAAGGATAAACTAAAATAAAACATCTTGTCAGCATATTGAAAGTATACTCATTCAAATTGAGATTCTTGAACATTACCTCTTTCCAAGGCTCGTTTTTTACCAACACTCAACATGTTAGGGTTGATATCACATACATAAATCTGAGTCTCTTCTTGTAAACCATCTTCATGAACTTGCAGCGTTCTACACCTGGTGCTGTTGATGGACTCTAAAATCCTGAAAGCAACATCGCCTACAAAGCAGAAAATAAGAAGTGTAAAATTCTAAGAGAGTAGAAACTAAGAGTTTAGACTAGAACATGAATTTTTAAACACTAATGCACTGCGGTTGCATCAAAGGAATTCATTTCATTCCCCACGTAAGGACGATATCATCAGGTATACATACAGGCATCGGCTATGTTCAACTAAAAGACCTCCAACTAGAAGAATGAACATTTAAACAGAATACACCAACAATAAACCGGACCTAAGAGCATTATTGCTCACTAACTTGTTACGTACATACATCATCAAATTTGAATATTTCTTTATCTAGGAGTTGATGACTACAGATTTCCCGCTTCAAAATATTTATTTGTTTGTCTGATGTTCATCAGTTATTACATAATAATTCTTTTTTTATCCATAAACTAAACTCTTTTTAATAAAATAAATAATAATGATAGTAATGGTAATAGCAATGATAATTCTTTTATTTGAAAAGTGGAAAAAAAAATACGAAGAGGAATCGAGCAAAAAGTTCACATAAAGAAAAACAAAATCAGAAAAATAATTAGAAGGATTCTCTTAAGTTAAAAGGACCAAAAAAAACACTTTGACTCTTCCTAAAAGAACTCCTTATAAACAGCCTTGTTTTCTTATTTCTATCCATTCAAATCGCCAATTTTATTTGCCTTTTGGCTGTGTATGGTGAGAGGAAAAGAAAATATGAATGAAAGAACGGCTTACAACTAGAGTGAGGAAAAATGGAGAGGAAGGGAAGGACCTTTCTCTCACTGTGTTTAGTATGGATTCTCTACTCTCCCTCCATATAGGGAGAGATTACAATTGGGGTTCTTTGAAGGATTTTGAATCCCTCACTCAATCCATTCCCTCCACGTTTTGCTCTTACCAAACAACAATGGGTCACAAAATCTTTACACTAACCCCAACACTCCTCTCCCTCCTCCCATCCTACCTAATGAGCCCTAATGTCTGTAGTCGGTATTTTCTACACTGACCTGTCCCACCGGCCACATCGAGATGCTTCATACCAGGAAATGGATTCAACTCAGAGACCAATCTGGATATCAGGCACATAAAGGGGAAAAAAAAAAGAAAAGAAATTAGAAATAAGAAATTGAGCTGAACATGATAAATAAAGAACAATCGTAAAAAGAGCTCAGTAACAAGAAGCTAACCTATCCTTCCATAATCTGTGTAATCCAGCACTCATCAAATCATTCATAAGATCATAGTTTGAAGCAACACTGCTAAAGACATTACCAACCATTTGGCTTTTTTCGTCTTCCCTTACTTCTTTAAATCCTGTAGACACAGTTTTTGTCAACCATTATCCACTAAACAATATACTTAAAGTTGGCAGCTAAATGAGTAATTTTTTTCTTTTATTTTTTTCAAGTAAAAAGATTAAAAGAAAAATTGTTCACGTACTTTCACAGGTACCGCAGATAAAGCAAATAAATTGCACTTTCAAGTAAATAGGGGAGCAAATCTGTCAGCATTTCAATGGTTTGAAGAGAAAATTACCTCATAAACTACCATCAAATGGCAACATAACATTCACCATCTTTTTCACCAATTTTCTTCTTTTTTTCTCTCACAAAAGGTAAATTATTTCATGTCTCATATAAATCAAAATGTGATTATAATTCTGAGAGAGAGAGAGAGAGAGAGAGAGAGTTTTACTCACCAAAACTTGTGGCATGAGAATGCAGAGCAGAGGCAGAAGAAAACATGGGCAACAGTCTAGAACCTAGCTTCCTTGTCGCTGTTCTCAACGCCATGGCTCCTAAAAATTGGTCTGTACAAACAAGCTTCAAACCTCCAAATTTTCATGGGAATTTAATTGTAATTACGGTGAGCGCCAGATTTAAGGGTAATAGAATTTCATTTTATTAGGAAAACTTTTAACAAATTGTCCATAAAAGTCTCAAAATATCGATATTAATCATCTTAATTAGGTTTTTTCAAAGATAAACCCATGAATTTAGGCCGCAGCTTGATTAATTAAACTTTTTTTTTAATTGATTCCTTAAACGTAGCAGAATAATTAACATAAATAAAAAAACATTTGGGATTAATAAAATTAAAAACATCTAATCAAAACCAAAATCAAAATCAGATTTTTAGAACCGGAAATAAGAGCTTTAGTATAGCTCTTAGCTCATGCAAAGAACCAAGAGAATAGAAAGATATTCCATCCGATTTCAGAGCTAACAAGAAAAATCATGATTTTTTTGTTGTTTTTTTTTTTTTTTGGTAAAAGAAGAATGACAAAAGAGATTTCATCACACTTTAGAACTGAAGTCACGAACAGAAAAGAAACACCAATTCAAAAGGGAAATTTTGGATTAAGATCATTCAAAAACCCTACCTCGAAATTTTAAGGTCTCTAAAATTATCTCCTTTTGCTCCAAAACGTTTCGTTGCAGAAATGGGCCTCTTACTCTGTGGAAAGCTTTGGTGAAGCAGCTTCAGTTGTTCTACCGTGAGGAGAGAGAGAGAGAGAGGAGTAATGACGTGAGAAATAAGCTCAAAATATTAGGCAGGGATACTTTTGTTAATTTCAGAAAGTTTACGTCAAAATGTAATTTTTGTAGTTTAAAGGGTTAAAATACAATTTTTAAAATAAATTTCATTTCTGAAAACATAACCAATGCAGACACAAAAAAAAAAAAAAAAAGCAACCACAAATAAAGAGATTAAAAAAAATAATAGGATTTTTGGGCATTAGTTTGAATCAATTAATTCAAAACATAGTACCATGTAAAAGCTTTATACTGTAGACCAATTGGTACAAACTAATGCTCTAAACACCCTATAAAGCAGCTAAAATATGTAATCATGAGTTTGGATAGTTCAAACGGTTCAAACCATGAGAATTTACCAAGTAAGGGGCACATAGTCCCTAAAAGTGAAGGACTTGTCTATTTTAAACCATTGCATTGTTTTCAACATATGCTTGATTTTGTTTGCCAAACATTAATTTAACTTGAACCCATAAGTTCAAATAGTTGAAACCTGCATCCCAAAATCACTTATTTATGTGGTGTTTGAAAAAATTAGTTCTAATTAAAACTTTTGGTTGCTATAGTGCAAAGCTCTTACATGTTATGGTGATCAAAGAAAATAAGTTACAGTGTAAAAGTTTCACATGCTATAGTTTGGATCTTCTCGAAAAGTTAAAACTTATAGGGCGTAAGTGGATCTATAAAAGAAAGAGAGGAGCAGATGGAAAAGTTGAAACCTATAAAGCTAGACTAGTAGCAAAGGGATACATATGTAAAAAGAAGGAATCGATTACAAGGAAACCTTTTAACTTATAGCCATGTTTAAGTCCATCCGCATTTTCTTGTCCATATCTATGGCTCTCGACTATGAGATTTGACAAATAGATGTTAAGATGGCCTTCTTGGATGGCTATCTTGATGAGTCCATATATTGTTGGGTTTGGTGCTCTAAAAGCTGTGACATTGTACATATTGTTAATAAATAAATAAAGTGACATTTATTATTATTTTGGTTGCTTGTATGTATTATGAATACATTTGTAAATATCGAGAAAATTTCATGATTATTTATGTGACTATAAATTTAG
>CAMOHE010045610.1:0-33245 GCA_946598075.1 Artocarpus hirsutus | reverse complement strand
GTTTTCTTTAATTCAAACTTGGTTTTTAGTATATGTTTTCTCCATGCAAATTTCTAATTAGGTTAACATGCATATTTGAACATTTATGAACAATATTACAAACATGCTAGGAATGTTTAAAACCGGTTTCCATAACTTTAAGATTGATGTTTTAAGGTTTTAAGCTTAAAAAGCAAACTTAAGCATGTTTTTCTCATTATTTGTAAGAAAGGCTAGAGATATGGTTTGATGATGATTTTGGTATAAAAACTCATGAGAATATGTTTATTATGATTATATAATGCATGCTGCATATTTTAGAATGATTTTGAGACTTTGAACAAGGATAATATGCTTTGAGTTAAAGAAAAACTTAATATTCCATAAACCTTGTATTATCTTTATGAACAGTAGCTCTTTCTTGAAATTATAGGATTAGATAAAAATAAATTTTAGAAATTGGTTTACATATTTTAAAAGTAGACATCTTAAGCTTTCCAACGAGCTATCATGAGCCTAAATCGGAGTTATATTTTATTTTCGACGAATTTTTTAATTCTCGGATTGGAAACTAGTAAACCTACCAGCGGCAGTATACCACTCGTCTACCTTAAGTAAACCACCCATTAACCCATGTGCTAATTGTAGATAGTGAACCCAACTTTGCTCACCTTCTAATCCCTGAATGTCTTGCAACCTTTTAAAAACCATCTTAAGTAATTCCTAAATCTTATTAGAGACTGAAATTTATAGATTTACACTTAATTTATTTATGGATGTGGTTACATGTTGTGCTTTACTTTTAATTGTCCTTATGCATACCTTAGGATCAAGGGTGTGTAGAGCTTACGTTAATTAAATTTCGAGATTAAAAGATTGTTGAGAAACTTGAAAGGTAGGGATTCTATTACTCATTTTTTGTAAGGTTTTTATGGAATTAAAATTGATTGTTTTACCACAAGATATATGTATCTATGTTGAACTGCTATTATATGAGAATCACATTTGAAACTATGACATGAACTTGCCCTGTGTTGATTAGCGATGAACATAATGAATTAACATATGTTGTTAGAAGTTGGAAAGCATGGTTAGGAAAATTGACTCTATAAATAATGATTGAACATTGAGAAATGGTGAGACGTGAAGAGGGCAACGGTTACGTCCTTGGGCACGATTACCCTAAAAGGTAAAATAGGAGGAAAGTGATGACGCTTCCTTAGGTCAAAAGTCCCATAACACACTGTACAGAAATCGATTTAGTGAGGACTCGGGGCTTGATGTCCCCTCACCGGAATACCCTCAGAATGTTTGGAGGGTGGCCAAGCACGCCCATTTGGGTTTCGATAAGTTGAGTAATACTTTATGTAATGTAGATACCTAAGAATAATGATGAATGTGAATATTGTAATATGTATATGTATGAAACTTGGTCATGATTAACTATGGTATCCACGTAATATGATCATAATAAATCTCATAATTTGGATAATGATGAAAACTAACTAACCATGCAGGTTTAATATGGTAAGAATAAAACCTTAAGGTGAGTAATGGTTTTTCCTACTGAGTATCTTGTCGTTCATTCCCTGATATGTTCATCTTTTCAAGACTCACTAAGTGTGAGGTGGCTACAAGAAAAATAGTTGGAGAAGCTAAGTAGCTATGTTACGTTGGGATGGCTTTGAATGCAAAGAATGATCTTCATGATAATGTATGCATCCATTGTTACTTTCTGTGACTGTATTAAGATTTGTTGAGGGTTTGAATGATGATGATGACAGTTGTATATTATTAAAATTTAAGGTGCTATATTAAATTGTGGTTTATTTATTTGTTTATGTTTTATTTAATTTGAGAGTTTTTATTTAAGCCCCAGGCAAATTACTTTGATGATTTATATTTATTTTCTAATCTTCATTTTATTTAATAAAAACTGTTAACCCCCACTTAGGGGCGTTACATAAATGTCGTGTACTCCTCGTCGGGGCCATACATTGGGATCTGATTGTATCCCGAATACGCATCTATAAAACTCATAAGCTTTTGACCCGCTGTTGCATCTACTAACTGATCTATCCTTAGTAATAGAAAGCTATCTTTAAGGACATGCTTTGTTTAGGTCAGTGAAATCCACGCAGGTATGCCATTTGTCATTCAGATTTCTTATGAGGACTGGATTGGCTACCCATGTCAGGTAATGAGCTTCCTTAATGGCTATATTTTTAATTAATTTGTCTACCCCTTCACGTAAGGCTTGATGTCTCTCTCCATTTAGCAGCTTTCTCTTTTGTCTTTTCGATGGATAGGCATGATCATGTTTAGACGATGGCAGATAACCTGTAAAGAGATACCTTTTATGTCATCATGTGTCCAAACAAAGGCATCTAGATTATCTTTTACGAATATTATCAGATCTGCTCAGTATCTGGCACTGAATTCTGTGCCTATTTTCAAAATTCTGTTCAGGTCATCATCATCCACGGCTACCTCTTCTAGGTCCTCCACTGGCTTTGCTGTAGTAATTTCATCATCTATTCTTGGATCCAGATCTATCTTATTTGGTGGTGATGTATGACCAACCAGCATCATTCTTTGCTTAGGGAATTCAAAATCCCGAATTAAGTCCAAGTATGTAGTCCATGCTTAATATTGGTTGCCCTTTATCTCACCTACTCTATTCTCAGTTGAAAATTTTATCAGTTGATATTACATAGAGGAAACAACTTTAAGGGACTGTAAGGTCGCTCAACCTATTATAGTATTATACTACGTTCCTCCCTTAACTATAAAATTTGACATTACAGTCGAAGTGTTTGGTCGGGTACCAATAATAGTAGGAAGAGTGATCATACCTATTGCATACCTTCTGGAACAACAGTGTCTCCTGTAAAAGTGTATAGTAGCTGTAAGTATGGTGTCAACTGAGTCCTGGGAATATGCATTTGGTCCAATGCATCATTGTATAGAACATCCATTGAGCTTCCATTGTCAATGAAAACCTTGTGGACTTTATGATTGCCAATAGTGGCCGAGTCAATAAAAACCTTGTGGACTTTGTGATTGCCAATCGTGGCCGAGACCACTAATGCGTCATTATGAGGGAAATGGATTTCTTAGGTATCATCTTCAGAAAAGGTAATTTCCTTACTGGATCTTCTCGATATCTTTGATGGTCTCCCGTCAACGTTTATGTAATTATGGAATGGCCCACCCTTGGCCTCCCGAGCATAATTCTTTAGGGATCACCTGGAATTTCCACCAAAATATGATCCTCTGTATATGGTGCAAATTACGCTCATGGGGGGTTGGTTGTTTCCTCTTTAGGGAGCCGGATTGTTTTGCTCACTCATACACTGCCTAGGCAAATCTCTTTAATGTACTCTCGTAGATATTGTCTCTTGATGAGGTCTTCTATCTCATCCTTTTGGTCGGGGTAGACTATAGTGTTATGGCTGACCTCTCCATGGAACCTGCAGTGTTTATTTTGATTTTTTTGGCGGGATCCTTCCTTATTAGGATTGGCCTTTTTAATATGTTGCGATTTTGTACGTGGTTATAAATTTCCTCAATAAGTATACACCTCACGTCTCTGATAAGGATGTCTTGACCGCTTGTTTTCCTGATTTGGTGCTTGAGCTGGTGAGTTACAAGTAGGGCTGAAGATAAGGCCAGTGTAGGTGCTGGCGGAGGATAATTTTGATTGTTATTTCCACAACTTTGATTTTCCTCTTTCTATTGTTCTTTCCTCCATTTTGATTCTGTGCTTGCCGTGCAGGCTGCTGACCAGATGGCGCTTCTGGAGTGTAATATGGAACCTTAGCATCTGCGAATAGCCGAGCTGCTTCCTCAGCGTTTATGTACTTTTGACCCCGTGATAAAAACTTAGGTCATGTCACTGGTGGCTTCTTGTGCAAAGAGAACTTGGAATCGTTCACAAGACAATAGAGAGCATTAAGAAAGCAACACATTCTTGGAAAACTGCCAATAGTTATGGTATTTGTGGATTCTCACACCCAATTGTAGTTTGAGCGTATGAATAATTCGAGCGTTTCAAAAAAATGGGGTTTACACAAAAATAGAATGATAATATGTCCCACGAATTCTGCGATGGAGTTTGGACAACCATCCATATTTTCTAGAATTAATTATGCGTGTTTTCTCCGACAAGGTACTTGTTTGTCATTTTATTTTATTTTATTTTATTTTTTGTTTTTTAGGTGTTAATAGTATTTAGAAGCGTTATAGAGGTTATTTATTGCGCACTATCATTTTATTATTCTTTTTGGATTTAGTAAGTTTTTTAACATTAATTTTTGTAGTTTGGTTTTCGTTTCATTATTGTTGGACTTAATGTTTAAAACCATTTTTTTTTGGTTATAAATGCAGGTTATGGTAAAGACTTTAATTGCATCAAGCTCTGAGTTGGAGGCACCGTATATGGCTGTTTTAGATGGCATGATGGGAATCCACCCGTTGGTGAAGGAATTTGAACGAAACGATCATGAATCATAGTGGCTTGAACATTGAAGAGACACCAACTCCAAATCGCAAGCAAAGTGATAGAATTGGGAAAATGGAAAAGGCTCAAAATGAAATTGGTATCAAATTAGAAAGCTTGTTTATCATTTTTTACGAAAAACCCTGTGGGATAGTAGAAAAATTACGTGGATCATCTGCAAACCATGAGAGTTATACACAATCTATTTATAGCTTTGACCGTATTCTAGAAAACATGGACATGCAAACGTTGGTCGATTTGTCTAAACAACCTTCTAATATAAATAATGATAGCCAGGTTTTTAAATTTTTTATTATTTTTTAATAGATTTGTCATTGAAATAATAGATGTGATAGTGTCATTATTTCTTAAGCGATATGCATGATTGGGTTTCTTATTTTTACAGGATAGTAGCATCCATCATGAGAATTGGATGAAGAGAATGGATGATCTGGTATATATGTTCAGGTTTGTGTCTTTTTCGTTATATCTACTTTTTATGGATTTGCCATTCAAATAACGAGTGTGTGAGGGCCATTATTTCTCAAGCAGCATGCGTAATTGAGTTTTATCAGGAGAATAGGACAAAGAGGAGGAATGATACCATATATATGTTCAAAATTTATGCTTTTTTTTTCTTGATTTATTTAATGGGTCAATAATTATTGTCATTATGATAATAGATTTGATAGTTTTACTTGAAAATGATGCCTAGGATTTTTCAAGCATGCCGACTGCTGTAGGAGGAATTATAATTCCCAAAGTTTGTAATGAAAACCGAAAGAAAGTTTCCAAAAAGGCACTTTTTTTTTTAAATTTAAATTATGATTTAATTAATAATGAGAACCTCTTCATAAAGGGAAAAAAAAATTGGTCCATCATGATGAAGTATGTGTCATAAAGGATATAATCATTATATTATTGTCATATCATTAAGGTCTGTTTAATAATATGATAATTACATAAATGTCACATGTATAGAAGCCAATAAAAAAAGATGCAGGACGTAAAATAAACGTAACAATCTCTCTAAACACCGCATTGGCCATCCGAAAAAGTAAGAGAGACTAAAAAGAGGACTAAATAGGGAAGCCCATGTATAACAGGTGTATGTGGTAATAGGCAAGAAGCTAAGAGAAGACAAGTGGAATGTCGACGTGCCACCTTCCTCACAGACACCGGCCAAGAATCTGCTTTTTGCCTATGATATGCAGCACTATGCAGATGTTCATAACAGCAAGCCAGAGAATTTTTTACCCTATCCTCCCGATGCATGGCTGCGTGCACCCTTCGATATCAAGATCATGCCACATCATCTGAAGGTTGTCTTACCCCCCAACAGATATTCACCTTCAACTTTTATTGATTTATGACATTGTGGTTTTATCCTCTGAATAGTTTCTTTCTTTCTTTTTTTTTTTTCCCACTCCATAATTATGAAGTGTACTGCTTGATTATGCACTGAAAACTTAAACTTGTTGTGCCAATATTTGTGTTTGTTGTCCTCTCCATCATGTTCAATTGGAGCAAATTAGATTTGCACAGAACGAGACATTATAACAAGGTTTACATGTTTCTCATTCCTGAGATGTATTTTCCATTTCCTTTGATCCATGACTTCCTTGAATTGAAAACTGAACTTTGTTTCTAGGCGTACTCAATTATAATAATCTAAGGTGCCTAATGAATGCAAAATCTTGGCAATCCCCTGCAAACCACCACAAACCCCACCCCTTTTTAATTCTTTTTACCGCGATTATAGAGACGTACTCACAAGGGGTTCATGTGTGCTGAGCATCACCATCAAATTACAATCCTATTTGTTTACTCTGCTAAGGGTTCTGCAGTACAAGTCGCATTGCTATTTGTTTTGCTCTTTTCTTTTCTTTTTTCTTTTTTAACGTGGAATATACTAGCACTACCTTCTTATACATAAGTCGCTCTGTCATTTGAACTAATGTCAATATCGAGCATTTATGTACATCAAATGAGACAAATATCTGTTAGAATATGGTGACCCGAATTTAGTTTGACCCGACCTGAAAAGTTCGCGGCGCGACAAGTTGTGGTGAAAAACAAAAGTGAGATTTTTTATGAGATTTGTGGTGGTAGCGGAGGGATCGGGCCGATACCGTAGCCCACCACTGATCTCGCCGGGGGTGCGGGGGCAAAGCCCCCGCGATACGGACCTGTGTTGTTGGGCCGTTTAATTTATGTTTTTGGGCCTTTAGGGTTTTGCCTATACCTATATATATGATGTATTGCGTTAGGGCTTGTTTTTACCGAATTTTAAGCCTCCCTAATGCCTCTACTGTAATCTTGACGAGTTTAGTGATTTTCTTCTTCTCTGCTCGTGGTTTTTTCCCGTTTTGGGTTTCCACGTAAATTCTGTGTTTTTTTATTCTTTGTTTCTATCGCATTACTTTTGCAACAATATCCAGCAAAAAAAAAAAAAAAACAAAAGCATAACAAGAGAAAACGGTTTTGAGAAATGAGATTTCATTGACCTTCTGAGTTGTTTGTCTTGGATTCTCTAGCTGCATTACTTCTAACGTGCTCTTCTTTTCACTTTCCACCATGCATGTTCAGAAGTTGCTGAGAACCATTCTTTTGGAGAAAAGTTAGAAAAAGGGTAGTTCTCCACCCTTCTACATTCTTTTGAATCCAAACATGGTGATTGGAGTTTGAACCATACACTAACATCTCATGTCCCAAATTTGGTTTGAACATCTTATAGAAACACGGTGAGTGGATAGTATAACATGTCTCCAAATTATATTCACCTAATAGACATGTATTTTGCATGCCTTTTTAATTCTTTGAACCACATATTCGAAGTGACAAAGCCTAATCTCAAGGATGGGATGAGAGAATTTTTGTGTATAGTTCCAAGTGTCTAAAATTTTGTGGTGTTTTTAGGAAATTGTATATTGCTTTTTCAATATCACTTTTTGCCACTTAATGAAAAACGGTAATTTACTTTTCATTCCAATTGGATGTAGTATATGTTCTAGCTTGACATGATGATTGCTAATTGTAGTGAGTTTGTAAATTCTATTGCGAATCATGTGGTAGGGTGGCACAGTTACTTGTATAGTTGAATTTGTGGAAATAGCACTTCTTATGGGCATACCAAGTAACAAGCTTATTCACGCGGATGAAAATAGACTGAGTTGGCTGTGGTCAACTTGTATGCTTTTTGTGTGGAGTGGTGAACTGGTTTTTCTGGCTAATTGGAGGTAGGTTATGCCATAAAACGTTCCAAGACTTCTGAAGTTTTGTTTTCAATTTGTTATTCATTTTTTGGTGTATATGCGAGACCATATCCATCATGTTTTGCGTGCCACCAAATAAGGCGCATTTTAATCAACTGCTTCTAAATCACCCTTCTTTTCGCACACAGTTTGCCTGGTGGTACCTAATATAAACAGTACATTGCCTTGAAGCAAGCAAGCCCAAAAAAGGAACAAATATTATTCACAATTATTTTTTTAGTGATTGTTTTTGGTAATTTTAGTCTTTGAAATAGTCATAATAAATTCTTAAAAAATCTGCTCTCCTTAACAATTAGGGTTAAATCTTAATTTTTAAGGACTAAATTATAAAACAAGAGGTTCAGGAACAAAAAATATAAAACCCAGAAATTTGGGGCCACAAATGCTAGAAACTGTATATACACGTATATAATGATGCTAAAAACTGCATACACATGTACATATATAGGGTGTTTGGTATATTGATTCAAGTCAATTGGTTTCAATCAAGAACAATCAAAAGATCTTACATTCTACATTGTAAAGTAAACAATGTAAAATAATTAAAGTGTCTGTCAAGGTATTTGAATCAAAAGTTTTTGTCTAAGTGTTTAGAAGGGTGGTGGGAATCGGTGGTGGGAACCACTTTTACTGTAGTAGGTGAGAGCTTTAAGCTGTAGCAATTTTTTTTTTATTGTTGCTATAGTATGTGAGAGCTTTTTACTGTTTATAACTGAATTTGTGGTAGAAACCGTAGTTCTCACACTGTGCCAAACCCCCTGTTTGGAATATGTCAATCAACAGTAGATTGCCAAACTCACGAGGTTCATGACCACAAGCTTGTTATTTTTGTGACTTGCCTACTTGCCTGCGCCTTCCAGCCTCCAGGTTGCGCTTTTATGCAATTGTCTTAAAACCACAATAACTTTTGTACGGATGTTCAGTTAAGATTCCAAAATGTTTTCTTTTCTTTTTCTATGTGAAAGTTTCAAGAAATTCCGTAAATAGATACCGGGTCCCTGCACCTACGAAGCAATAATAGAATGGGGGCTGCAAATTGGCATAAACAAGCATTGAAGCTTGATTAGTTAGTGGCCAAAGTGGAGTCCAGTCCATTTACAGTTAGCTTAAATGACAAGAACTTCTGTGTCCAATCGTGCATAAGGCCAACAATTTACTTGCAAAAACTCCCCAACAGTTTCGCCGTCTTGCAAAGCACCTTTTTTATTTTTGAAACCAAAGACACTCTCAGCACGTAACCACTAACTTAAAGACGGCTTAAGACGCCAGACAATTGTTTTTCTTTTTCTTTTTTTTTTTTTTTTAGCATTGCTAGTTCTTGAATTAATTGAAAAGCATTTTGTCATTTTAATATCTAAACTTTTGATTTTGATAAATTACTCCCTTAATTTTTGGTTTTTTTTTTTGGTCATTTTAGTCTTTAACACTAAAATTGATAAAGAATTTTTGAAATCTGGCATAATTAATCATGTCTTAGTTGCGTAGAACTAAAATTTTTATGAAAGTGGTTACATTAAATACAAAATACTTTACTATTGTCAAACGCTTAAAACGAAAGCATTTTGCATTTAAGATAAATTATTTTTGTTAAACTTTCAGTTGTTAAGTAATTGAAATGTGATTATTTGCGAGAAATTTTAATAAGTCATTTGCCAAATTTATCCCAAGAGACTAAAAGAGCGAAAAAAAAAAAAAGTTTGAAAAGTGATTTACCAGAATTAAAAGTTCAAGAATCAAATAATTTGAGAGTAATTATACTATAATCCTAAAAGAAAGTAGATCTAATAATTAAAATCCTATAATTAAGTTTATTTTTTTATTAATTGTGACGCTCAGCACTGGTATTTCTCAACATTTTTCATAAACTATTCTTTCTATTCAAGCTGCTTTCCATACAATGTTAATATACATACTAAAGTTTAAAAATAAAAGGTATTTTTTTCATCAAAACAATATATTCAATGTCAATTCAACCATGGTGAACAAAAAAACAAAATGACCTTCACGAAATGGGATGCATTCCTACCATTTGTAGTCCAAATTGTATCCCATTCCAATTCCGTTCAAGAAACTAATGATTTGTCACACAATACTTGGTCCTTTTTTTTGGTCAAATTTACAGGCAAAGGCCCTTAATTTGGAGCCGTACAACCTAGCATGACCGTTGGACACATGCATGCGGAATTTCGTGAGCTTCCAAAACCTACCCTTCTTTATTCAAACTAATATGATGTTTGGCTAGAAAATAGCAAACATTAAAAACAAAAAAAGAAAAGAAAGGAAAAAGAAAAAGAAAAAGAAAAAGAAAAAGAAAAAGAAAAAGAAAATCAAAGGTTCAAGATGGCGAAAAGTCTTTTGCAATATAAAATGGTGAGTAGCTAGGAACGTGTGGCAAAATAGTTCACCAACTAATTTAAGTCGTCCATTAGTAGTACCCGTCTACCTTCATCTAATCACAAACATATATCTCTCTCTATATATAAAGAGAAGTTATAAAGAGAAGTAGATATTCATTTTCATTAATATACAAAAAAAAAAAAAAAAATTAACACCCCAAAAAAAAAAAAGAGAGAACAAAAACAAAACTAAGCGAATACAAGAAGCAAAAAGAGCACGAATGGATTGCGAAAAGCCTGCTGTTTGTGTTCTTGATGCATCAACCTACGTGGGATTTTGGATCATCAAAGGATTGTTGAGAAGAGGCTATTCAGTTCATGCAGCTATGCATAAGAACCCTGGTAAGTACTTTAAATTCTTATTATTTTTTTTATTTCTCTCTTTCTTCCTTTGCTCATCTTCTTTAGACCCTTTTGACTTTATGTTCTGTTCTGTGATTTGGGATTCTTAATTGTTCTTGTTATGCCGCAGGAGAATCAGAGATTGAGAAGAAACTCAAGGAAATGGAGAAAGTGGAAGAAAAATTGTCAGTTTTTACTTTTGAAATTCTTGATTACCATTCAATTGTTTCGGCTTTGAAGGGCTGTAACGGTTTGTTCTGCTGTCTAGATAATCCACATGGATATGATGTAAGGTTTTCGTTTCAAGTGATTTTTTTTCCATTAAATGATAATAAAACTTGAAATTTCTTCTGGGTTATTTTCAATTTTCTATTTTTTGTGGATTGATTAGGCCAAATTGGTGGATTGGGAGGTAAGAGGAGCCATTAATGTGGTGGAAGCGTGTGCACAAACAGAGAGTATTGAGAAAATTGTGTTCACTTCTTCTTTGACTGCTGCAATTTGGAGAGAGAACATCTCTTCAGAGAAAGATATTGATGAGAGTTCTTGGAGTAATCAGGAGTTTTGCAGAAAACTCAAGGTTCGGCTTTTAATTATCTAGCTTTTTTTTTAATTGAGTTTTAAGTACTTCACTTTTTAATTAGTTTGTACCCTTAGTGAAGTTAAATAACTATAATATATTTTAAACTTTTGAGATGTTCATGTGAATTATTTTTCAGTTATTTAATGATTGAAGGAAAAGTCTAAGCCATTGAAATTAAAAAAGATCCCCTAAAAAAGATTAAAAAAGGGAAAATAACTATGAACTGTGAACCAATGAAATCTGAAAAATTCAACCAATAATAAGATCATTGTTGGACTTTATTTAATTATTGAGATTTGAGCTCAACGTGTACTTTAATATTTTAACTTAAAAATTTATATTTTTTAAAGAAAAATCTACACATTTTTTTGTTTGGAGAAGATATTCTCTTTGTGTGTAGGAGATTGAAATGTCATGCTTGATGGGGCAAATTAATGCTGTTTGTAGCTTTTTATGAACTGGTGATCTTGAGGCAGCCAAAAAGTGATTTTTCTAACAAAAAGAAGGATGCTTGGTAGTGTCTTTTCACATCCTAGTGATCTTGATATTTTATTTCCCCCAGAGGGGTATGATTGATGTAGGGAAAATACATGAAATGTATCTGGACTTGGATGATATTTATTTATTTTTTTTCCAATATATATGCTTAAATTTTGAGAAAATTATGATTTTGAATATTGTGAAAAAATATGAGGGAATATTCACAAAAGAAAAATCAATTCCAAAATGAATGATCTAGTCAGGCACAGAGATTTCCTTTTATTATTATTTTTGTTTTCCTGTTTTTTTTTTTGCCCCCCTTTTGGTCCTCTAATTTATCTTTTGAAGTTGGAATGGGAATTTTTTTTTATTAGATTTATCCTCTTTAGGTCTCTTTCATGTCCCAGTGGGGCCATCCCCGCTTGTTTTTCTTCTTTAATGGTTGCTGTTTTTTGGTGTAACATTCATAATTGTCGTGACACCGCTAGAACATCATGATCAATATGCGTTGTATTTAGTGGAGAATAGAAATATAGGACTAAAAATTTCAATTCAATCTCCTATTTATATTTAAAAAAAAAAGAAAAAGAAAAAATAATAACCAAGTGAACAAAAGGTGCAACCAATTATGTTTTTTGAATTAAAATATAATTTCAATTTATAAAAAATTTACACATGTCTTAAAATAATATCATTAAAATAATTAATATGTATTTATATAGTATAAAAGGTGATATCAACATTTAAAAAAAAGTGATATTATTAAAATAATTACTATTTAATTAAATATATTTTTAAAATATTTTAAATATTAAGTTAAATTTCAATTTCATAACAATAATTTGGTCACGTATTGTAATATTTTCCTTTTAGCTTAAGTGCTTAGAGCTATGTAACCAATAGCAATATTTAAACTAAGCAAAAGAGTTATAAATACATATATATTAAATTTGCTTTTTTACAGACAATTATTTTTCGAGATATATATATATATATATATATATATTGTAACCTACTATATCTCTATTTTTTGAAAGATTATATTTTATTTTTGAAAGTATCTTTCGAATTAATTTACCTACTTTAATGTTTTTGCGGAAATATTTTTCTGCACAGCTGTGGCAAGCCTTGGCTAAGACACTCTCAGAAAAGGCTGCTTGGGCTTTAGCCATGGACCGAATGCTTAACATGGTTTCCATAAACGCTGGACTGGTTCTTGGCCCTGCTGTCGCTCAAGAAAATTCTCTCTCCACCATGTCCTATCTCAATGGTATACAGTCCTTTGCAACTTCTCAATTTTCTTCTTGTGATATATATATATCTGTGTTCCTCGAAAAACTAGAACTAGTAACAAAGCAAGAATTTTTTTTCCCTATGAAGGACGGACACTACCAAAAAATGAAAGCACAGTTATAATTTTTTTTTTTTTAAATGGGGGAACACCATCATGTTAGCAATGGCACAGTTATAATAGTTTTTTTTTTTTTTTTCCTTTTTTCTTTTGGTAAAAGGAGTGCCTAAAACAATAATAATAATAATAATTGGTGCGCGTTCTATTTTTCTTATAGGAGCGGCTCAAATGTATGAGAATGGGGTGTTAGCATTTGTTGACGTGAACTTTCTAGCTGATGTTCATATACGAGCTTTTGAGGATCGGTCTACAAGTGGGAGGTACTTTTGCTTTAATCAGATTGTTAATACAGAGGAAGAAGCTGCTAAGCTTGCACAAAGCTTGAGCCCTTTGATATCCATGCCTTCTAGGTAAGAATAACAATACCCAAAATTCAAAATCATTATTCTCCATGGCCTAATTATTATTATTATTATTCCAAATGAGCTAAACATCATGTTTTGATTTTATACAGGTATATATGTCAAGGGAGTGAAGTCCATGCTGAGAAGTTGAGAACAAAAAAATTAAACAAACTAGTTGAGAGCACTGCTTGTTACTAGAAGAAAATCCAAGGGTTTCATATATATATATATATATATATATATATATATATATTATTTTGTAGTTCATAAGTCTCATGTGTGTGCATACGAATGTTAACTGGCTGTCCTGCTTAAATAAGAAATAAAAAATAAAAAATAAAAAAAAAAATCTCCCTTTTTTGCCTGTGGCTTGAAAGTTCATGTTGTTCAAACCCAACATCTATGATGGAAAAATAAAAGATACTTCGTAGCAAGATATAATATTAAGTACTACTGTTGCTTGGTACAGAAGGAAAGAAGAAAACAAGAATCCTGCTTTCTCTTCTTCTTTTCTCTTTTTTCTCCTTTTTGGTGGACTAGAAGACTCTTTGCTTTTGATAATTGAGTTATTGATTTTTCCACCAACCAAAAAGAAAAAAAAAAATTGTTATTGATGACAATTTGGCGAAGAGTAAGTTCAGTGAATGCTAGCAGCTTGAAAGGGATTAGTAGGCTGCGTGGCTGATTGTATAACATCAAATTTCAAGCGCCTCACGTCATAAACGAAGTCCCCCCATTGCCAGGATAGTGCTACCACCAAGAACTTCAAGTTCAACTCTCCATCGTCAGCAGCACCACAATTAGACAGTTGTTAGCAAGATTCAAAGTCATAGAAACGTCATTTACTAGAAAAAAAGGCTTTAGAAAACGGCCACTCTCTTTGTAACCTTAACATTAAAGTTGAACTAAATCTAGAAATTAGCCTTCTTTTTGCCTCCTTGATGCTATCTCTGAGGCCCAGGCCTTGCCTAATTCTGTCTGGAACTTCCCTGTGAAGAGTTTCGAATTAACTTGGTTTAAAAACACAAGCCAGCTAGCTTTTGGAAAGAGCAATGCTATATATCAGCGATAGAGATCATCATCGTATTTTATAAATCCCAATTCACATGAAAACTTTGAGACCCTATGATTAAGAGAGAGAGAGAGAGAGAGAGAGAGAGAGAGAGAGATTATTTACCAGCAGTTGACTGGAAAAACTCATCCAAGTCCTTTCCTTGCTCTGCACAAAGCCACCAATATATTCAATTAGGTTTCATATTTGAAGACGTAGCAAACCAGAGGGATTATTTCTCAGTTACTAAGTTGATGCTAGAGATACAAACATAAACACATCTCTTTGATCAGTAACTAAAGTTCTAGCAATATGATAACAATCATGTAACGAGTCCAAAAGAAACATACGAAAAATACAAGGACCATAATGAGTACTAAGAGGGCTCTTAAGTCGCCAATATTGACCATGAAAAGCAAACAATATACTAGACAATACCAAAAAAGAAAAAAAAAAGGCCCGGAAACTGAGGTTACAGTCCACAAGAACGAGCTGAACGAAATAGGAGCTTTTTCTTTGTAATCAATTGCAATATTTGAAAGTGAGGTTTCCATCTGAAATTAGACTGAATTTATGAATGCATAACAAGTAGAAACAAAAGATTGGAGTATCTCTGCTCCAAGTTGATGCAAAAAAGTTATTTAGATCATTCAAAATCCTCTTTTGCAAATATCAAAATTTTCACACAAATTAGAATTCAGATCCTACTAACAATCTGCAGATCTTTAGCATATGCATGCAATCTGTACTATTGTGAAAAAGAGTTACCAACAGAAAAAGGCCTCACCACTTTCGTATTCCAATGCTTGAAGTATCATCTCCACCTGAATAGGAAAACAGATTATTAATAATCATGAATCCAGAAAATCCAGCTTAAGCATCAATTTTATAGATGAACAAATTAAAACCATAAATTACGAATAGTATGTTGACTAAAGAAGACGACCCAACTCAAGTTCTATGCCTTTTATTTTTTTGTAAAATTGAGCAAAGCATTTAATTATTTGTCCTTGACGCACCTTCCAACAACACCTCCTAAACAAGGAAGAATTATTCAAAGATCTTCCATCTACTCAACTTACAAATTTTCTAAAGCTGACATGAATAGGATATATTTTCCTGCAGCTTCCGAGTGCTACCAAACATTAATCCTAGTAGATGGTCGGATAATTGAAATATTGTTCTAACCTTTGTGATCCTAAGCTGCCACACACACACACACACATATTCTTGTTCCTTATCACTGCTGTTGAAATTGTGAATTGGGGAAAGGTTAATGAGCCAGATTCTATAAAACAGTCTTATACATTAGATTTGGTTGGTGTGTTTTATGCATAAATCATGAAGAAACGGCAAATCATTTATTCCTCCATTGCCCTTTTTCTCAGCAGATGTGGTTCCTGTTCTTAAATGAGTTTTATTTTGTTAAGTTTTTTCCCAGGGAATGCAAGGATTTGCTTCACATTTGTCCTCCGATTGATTTTAGTTCTAAAGGAAAAATCCTCTGGAAAAACGCCATCTTAGCTAGTATTTGGGAATTTGGCTGGAAAGGAAATAAAAGGATTTTTTATGACCTTAAGGAAGATATTTCTGTTTTAGGGGATAGAATCAAATTTTGGGTTTCTTTGTGGGCAAAGAGTTTGGCGGCCCGATTTTCAGAACTAGTTAGAAGCTGGGCTCCTAATCTCTTCCTCTTTTCTTGGTACTGTTTTTCATATTCTAATAATATATCCGTTTCCTGTTTCAAAAAAAAAAAAAAGTCTTATATATTAGGGAAGTGGCAAGCAGTCATTGTAAATGTATTACGCAAACGAAGTGAGAAGCATACTTGAGAGACTCATAATCCATCACCATAAGGACTTTGAATTCTTCCTTTCATTATTATAATGGCACTAAATATTACACCAAAAGATAGTTTAAAAGGAGCATTAGACAAGAGAGAAACAAACTCGTTGCATACTTTATCAAAGTCCTTGACAACTTTAGCTTCCAGGGAAGAATTCTCTTCATACTCCATCCACAATTCACCTATCTCCTTAGCTGACAAACATTTTCCACTCAGATAAAGTAGTCAGAAGATAATAAAAAATTAATGGCTTCTACCCTGATGAGAGACTTTTTAACAAATAAAATACCTCTTGACCCTCCACCAAGCAATTTGCACATGTGGTCCAATGCTTCCCTCTCACGTCGGCTCTTCTCAGTCTTCGATATCCCGTCAGCTGGGGTAATGTCCCCAACAATGGCTACTCGGCGAAATTAATAAGGTAAAAGACAACAACTTACAAACTCAAACTCAAAAATATTCAACAAAAAATACAAGCACAAACTCGAAAAATGCACTAAAGAAGAGCATAATTGAGTCCTAAATAACCATAAAAAGAAAAAAAAAATTACACCACCGTCAATGGACAGTGGATCCTAATATCTGCCTTTTTGCTATTAGAACAAATTATAATTATGAAAAAGAGCAACATTTATTCAAATAAAGAAAAGTCCGACAAGAAGGTAAAAGACAATTAACTAATATAGACAAGAATGATTCTTCTTAAAAGTTAAGGAGGAAAATGACATATCACAATGATCATGTTTCCATTGTTCTTACTTCATTACTCAATTCAAAATTAAGAAAGTAGCATGGCATAACGCTTAAACAAATCAATTTCACTAACCGAAGTTTTCTTTTTCAATAATTTTCAAAGGTATTTCTTCATATTCAGGGGAAAAAAAAAAGAAATTTGTTCTCACCCTCCGCAATATCATGAACTATAGCCAATTTTATACACCTGAAAACAATGCGTAAGAAAGAAAAACTTAGGGAAAAAAAAAAAAGATAAGAACAAAGCAAAAAGAAAGAAAAGTAAGAAAAATCCAAACTTGTCAAGATCGACACCGGGAATATCCGGAGCAATGAGAGCCATGAGTCCCATTCGATACATATGATCCGCAATAGATTCGGGATCCTTCACGTCCCTTCTCACCCATCCCGCTCTCTTCGTCGTCTTTCCTCCCAACAAAAACGACAAATTTCCATTATCCACCTACCTTTCCTAATTTTCTCGGCATCCAAACACTAGAACAGAAACGCAAAATAACATCTTTTGTTCGTCCTTGCTTACCTTGAGTCGGTGACAGAGAGAGAGAAAATCAATCGCAGCAGAAACAGACGGAGAAGAAGAAGAAGATGATGATGATGATGATGATGGAGCGGGAGGATTGGTAGCGTCGCCGCCTGTTAGCGGTGACGGCGAGGATGACGCTTCCGTGGCCATACGATGATGGTGATGCCTGGGTGACAGAGTGCGGGCTGTGACGGAGTTGAATCTGAGCTGAGAGGAATGACAAGAGAGTGTGGGCATTAACAACACCAGCAACGACGATTTACAGAGCAGCACTCGGCTCACCAAACCCATTTTTTTCTTTTTCTTTTTCTTTTTTAATTTTTTCCTTGATAGTTTATTTTTTTTAGTATAAATTTTTTGGTATATTTGTAGGGACATTTTTGACGTCAAAGCAAAGATGCGGTATATGCTACTGGAATTATGTGGTTGAATCTGGATCGTACACGTCAGATTGAGACATGAATAGTGGGCCCATGTTGTCTCAAGGGACTGGACAGTGGTGCAGGTGTAGTCTACAGCTTGTTGTCGTGTATATGAAGGACACAACGATTTCGTCTCTTATGCTACTAAACGACATGTCGTTTATGATAAAAATTTTAAATTTTCTTGGCCATGTTGTTGGGTCTGATTTGAATAATCCCAGATCAAGTCAAGGTCAAGGCCCAACGAGAGCATGGCTGAATGGATGTGACGAACCGAGCATGCCCATTAGGCATGCTCGTCATGTGTGATGTGGTTTGGAGCAGATTTGTGCTCGATATGCTTACCACGAATTGGTTCAAGATGATTCCGATTCAACATCTGTTTTGAGTTTGATATAGAATATCTAACTCTATACTCATTTTGGTTGATACGCTCGATTTGGAATCAATAGTAACTAAATAGAGGTCAAGATCCACTAGCTAAGATGGGAGATCAGAAAAAGGTGGCTTGAAATTTATGGCCAATGAGCACCTGATACTTGTCCCACTCCACCAAGTACTACTCAGACCTACTTTCCACTAATGAGAACCCACTTTCTCATGAGTAGTCTATATATAGGCTGAGAATGTCATTGGAAGGGAATTCTAGGTTTCCATAGAAAACTCCTACGAATGTACTGCTTCACTTACCTCTCATTTCAAAACTCTAATTATCGGTTTAATTGCACTTTGTGTATTTGAGCTGTTGTAACTTGTAAAAAAGGTTATTTAGTAAGGAAGCTCTTCAATAGTGGACGTAGGTCAATGTTTGAGTGAACCACTATAAATCCTTTGTGTGGTATCTTTTTACTTTATTTCATTTTATGTTTATTATTAGCATTTCTGGCTATTATTATTATGCAACTAACCTAATTATTGAGCATGCTATGACCTAATAACTATGATTAAAGGGCCCAATTAACTTAAATTAGCATATGAATTTCATTTTAACTTTGTTTGATTTAATTGTAGATCTAACGTCTATAGTTTGGTGCCCACTGTGGGGCCCTTTGATTGCCAACTTAAGGAATCCTTGCTGCCGACTATATCATAGCAAGCAATGGCACATGACACAAACACTAGCCATGAGATTCCACTAAATACCACTTTAGAGACCGAAGGATGCAAAGATGCACCGGTAGCTACAACATCGGACAGAGACAAGCAAGTGAGCTTGCTTGCTACTGAAGTCAAAAGTCTAAAGGCCTTATGATTGGAGCATGTAACTTGTGCCAAGTCACCTCCTAGAATGTGCAAATTACTCGTATTCTTTCTACCCGTATCTAGGATATTCAACTAGACCATTAGCATCATGGCAATACCTAATTCCTAGGCACGCAGACAGCAGACAGCAGTCAGCTTTTAGCCCCACCAACTGAATGCATCCTTTGACTACGTTGGAAGGAGGACCACTAGTTATAGCAACGAATACCGAAAGTTGAGAATCCCCTAAGCGAAAAAAAAGAAGCCGCACATCAATGCAACAATCTAATCACCGATCAATTAACTTAAGAACCTACAATAACTGCCACAACCGGCATGCCATTAACCGTAGAGGCCATATAACAGACGAAGAAGGAAATGCTTGATCAAAACATGAAGTTGGTCGAGGAGAAGATTGATTAAAAAGTATTGAAGATGACAATCAAAACATCAGCCCTCTATGAGGTCTTAAAGGGGATCTGAGAGACTCAGTTCACCAGGCACATCACAATGATTGTCCCATCAAAATATGGCAACCCCGAGTTCACTCAGTTCAGTGGAACCAGTGGAACCTTATACCTGAAGGGCCATCTATTGCAACATAAGAACATGATAAGTGCGACCAATATTCCTAACAACATTCTTTATGAGATGATGCGTAAGTTGTTTGCACAAACCCTAAAGGGACCCATGTTACAATGGTTCAACAACCTTCAGTTTGAGCTGATTGATAGCTTTGAAGACTTAGCCGACCTATTCGTCAAGGCATACTTAGTTCGTGTACTTAGCACCTATGGTTTTTTTCCTAAGTTGGGGTTTTTTTCACTATATTAAATAATCACATCTAATGTTCATGTCTTTTTTATTTACATTGGGGACTATTTTGATTATCGTTGTTGTTGCAAACTAACCTGTCTAAATAATTTGGTTATGTGATTATCTACTTATTTGTTAAGACATGCTCAGAAGGTTTGTCCATTAGGACTTACATAATTAATTTTGATTTTGAATAGATATAATGAGATCTACATCATATGAATGTTGCAGATATACAAACAGTCTAATATACTCTTTTCCTGAAATATGTCTCTTTTTAAAACCTTTTTCACCCCATCCTTTAACTATTTGTTTTTTAGACTCTTGTTTTGTTCCATTTTTTATTATTATTATTTTATCTTTTTTTGGAAGGGATTTTTTTTGCTTTTTCAAGGTAGCTTTTTTCCTTTTTCAAATTTTTAATTCTATACCCCTCAAAAAATTATCCTTTCAAAAAAAATTATACATCTTTTTTTTTTAATTCTTTAACTATATTTCTTTTCTTTTGCTTCGTTATTGTCATGTCATTTTACCATATTAAAATAAATTCTTTCAAATTAAAATAACTTCTTCCAAATGTGTTTCTTTTTAATTTACAATTTTATTTTCTATGTGCTTTTTTGAATACTTTTTTACTTTCGTTTGCTACTATTAATAATGTTATTGGTTTTTTTTTATTTTTAAGGAAACTGAATATCATTTATTACTTAAAATGTCTAACCGAACAATGGACCCAATAAATAACGAAATAGAATCAAACCAAACAATATCGTTACCAACTTAGACATAGCATATTTAGCAAGCGAGCGAGCTACCCAATTCCCCTCCTGGGATGTGCAACAAAAATCGCCACTGCTAAAGTTACTTAACGCATCTCCAATGTCCTCAACGACATTGGATTCGGGAGCATGAGAAGCCGGACTCTGAACTGCCTTGAAAACATTATAAGCATCCGTCTCAACACTCCAATTCTCTAAATTGTGAGCCATCGCTATCCAAACTCCTTCCCTTACCGCAAAACGTTCTCCTAGGTGAGTAGAGAACCGCCTAAATATCTGCTTTGACGAAGCACAAATGACAGCTCCAAGGTCATCTCTCACCACAACACCAATGCCGATGAAATCAACTCTCGTTTTTGCAAAATCGACATTTATCTTCCCTCTTCCTTCACAAGGCGGCTTCCAACCATGTCTTACCACCTTACATCCTCTGCCAGACTTTACCTCTAGTTTATTTGCCATTAGGTAATCTTGCCAAATGCGTCCTGCAGCCCCTACCATCTTGTTAGCCACTCTTTGTTTGCCTTCAAACACCCATTTATTTCTGGCAAGCCAAATATTCCACGTGACCATGCAAAAGGCAGCAACAACTTCTTGTTTTCCCATGCTTAGCTAAATGCACACACAGATCACAAAAAGGGCCCCCTGAAATGCTGCAAGGATTTGCCAAATTGAAGTATTATGCCATACCTCTTGTGCCTCCAGACAGTACCATAACGCAGGAGAGCTGTCTTCCAAATTCTCTTTACATTTGGCATAGCCCGTAACAATTCTAACACCCTGCTTGGACAAAACGAGCCGGAATCGCATCATGAAAAGCCCGCCATATATGTATCTCTAGGAAACTTTAGACCCTATAACGCTTTCCACCATGGATGATCACTCCTAGTCGACCCATTTGCTATATTGTTGCGTTCCATTTCTAGCTTATACCCCGATTTAACCAAATATCTCCCTCGTCTATCGAAATGCCGAACTAAGAAATCTTTTCTCCGCGGAACACTAAGGGGAATACTCCAAATAACCTCATGGTCTACCGGCCAAAAGGTGTCTTTAATAGCCTGTCTGTTCCAACCCATGTGGCGCAGCAGATTTGCCACTCTCATGTTCTCCTACTCTTTCCTCAGTTTTGTAATGGGACGAAATAAATTCTGCCTCAGGAGCCAAGGATCTTTAAAGACTTTAACATTTATCCCATTATCTATGTTCCATCTTATGCCATATTCAAGTGGACTCCTTCCCCACAAGATGCTTTGCCGCACATATGATAGATTGGACCCTCCCTTTGCCTCTAAGAAACTTGTGCAAGGAAAATATCTCACCTTAAGCACTCTAGCCATTAAAGAATACGGGGGCATCAAGTAGAGGTAACTTGGGCCATAGCCTTTATCAAAATTTCTCTACCCCCAACTGAAAACATTTTACCCTTCCACAATTGGAGTTTCTTTCATATTTTTTCACTGGTACAACTAAAAGTCTTCCTCTTATTTCTACCCATAAAGGATGGTAGTCCCAAATACATGTCATGTAAGTCATTATCCAGGATACCCAAAAAAATCTAAGATCCTACCTTGAACTTCTAACGCCATATTCGGGCTGAGGCTAATAACAGACTTTTGCATATTGATAACTTGACTAGATGCGAGATCATAACTTGGAGCTCCCCTAGCGTAAGCTATACCTTCCAATCTCCTGCACCTTTCCATCGATCGAAACTCTCTTTGGTACCACACTTCCAACTGTATCTCCATTAACCAAGAACGAAAAATGCACCGGCGACACACAATTCATGATCTGATTCGTGCAAATATTAGAAAACCCTAGCTTCCTCATTCTTGCAAGAAGAAAGGGCCACTTGACTATATCATAAGCTTTGCTCATTTCAAGCTTTGGTACCATTAAACCTTTTTGTCCCCCCGTCTTCCTCCAAATGGCATGCATGATCTCGAAAGCTACAATAATATTATCGGTAATAAGCTGCCCTAATACAAAGCACTTTGCTTGTCAAATATATTCTTTCTTAAATGAGACTTGACTCGGTTTGCTATTGACTTTGTGATGATTTTGTAAATGAAATTACAAAGACTAATGGGTCTATACTCTGACACCTTCCGATGGCTCTTCACCTTTGGGATCATCACAATGTAAGTGGCATTAAGGGGCTGAATAGAACGCCCCTCATTAAGGACTCCAAGACATACCTCTACCACATTCTACCCACCGATGACCAATTCCCCTGGAAAAATCTAGCATAAAACCCATCCGGTCCTAGCTATTTCCAAGGACTCATGCTAAAAAAAAGCCTCGCGGATCTCATTAGGTGTGAACGGGACATCAAGAGAATCCCTCATGTGATCGGTGACCTACCTCTCGACATATCTCAAGACTTCTTCCATTGCATCCTTGTCCGGGTTGATCATAAGAAAATTTTATTAAAATAATTCTCTCTCCCTCACAATCTCATCATGTTCAATGACCCAAGCCCCATTAGCATCCTCCAAACCTTTCACCAAGTTCTTCTCATGTCGAAGTGATGCTCTAGGATGGAAGTACTTTGTGTTCCTATCCCCCCTTTTAATCAATCCACTCTAGACTGTTGCTTCCAATAATACTCCGCAAGAGTTTAAGCTCTATTAAGCTCTCTTTCAACTAGATTGAAATGGTTTTTGACATCAACCGACCATGGAAGTTTATTCAACTCTAACAACTATTTTTGGAGCATTGCTGCCCTTTTTAGAATACAACAAAAAACGCCATCACCCCAAGCCTCTAAGTAAGCTGCACATCGTTCCAAAGTCTTCAGAAGACTGCCTCCATCCCCTTCGATAGCTGTAGTAACCCAGGATCGGACAACAACATCTTTGTATTCCTTTTTGGTTCTCCACAAATGCTCAAAAATAAATCTTATCCTGACACCCATTTTTATTAATCCCTCTATCACCCTTTTCAAACACCACACGGATTACTCTATGATTCAAACTGAAAAGGTCCTAAAGCCTTCACCCTGTGAAATAAAAACTTCTACTATGTCGTTGCCAAACATCTATCTAGCCTTTTCTGTATATTTTTCGAAGGCCCTTGATGATTGTTCCAAGTCAACAAAGGTCCCTGACAACCCAAGTCCATTAATTCACAATCATCCACCACATCATGGAATCCCATCATGCTACTATCTAGTCTGTTAATGCCTCCCACCCTTTCCAAAAGATAAAAAATCTCAATAAAGTCACTGGAAACTAACCACGGGAGAGTATACACACCTCGAAGTCAGCGCAGTAGTTCCCAAGAATGGTGACTTGAGCTTTCTCCATATGAACATAGAGCCCTGTGGACCACCATGCAGAAACTCCCGGATTAGTGACAAAAGCATTGATATGGTAGCCAGAAAAGCCTTTCACTACAACATCCTATTTTAAATCCCACAATAGAATAAACCCACCACTCCGACCTACACAATTAACATAAAAACCATTTCCAAAACCTACACTTTTGTTTAAACACCCAGCCACTCTACTACAAAGCTTGGTTTTTGATAGGAAACCCAAATTCAAGGAAAATTTCCAAATTAACGTCCAGAGATTATCAATGCTTGCAGGTTCCCCAAACCACAAGCGTTTCAAGCTATACAACTCATTGGTCCTAGCAGGGTTGCTCCCCAACCTCCACCGATATGATCGAATTAGTTAAGTTCCCTAACACTATCCTTTTACGTCTCCTACCACTATATTGGATTCTGCCTCCGTCTTCCTTTTTGCATAGTTTGTACCTTCTAACTTAGATGAAAGCAGCTTCCCATCACCACTTCTAAGAGCCCGATTATGAAACTTAGAAAACTTCCTAGTACTCTTTCGTAAAATCTCCACCAACAAAGAACCAGCAAAAAACGAGAACATAACTCCCTTTTCAGCAACCTTTGCCTCAACATGTTGTTGGAAAAACTATATGCAATAGAATTTTAAAAATTTTAAAACAAAGTTTCTTTTTAAATAATAAGTTTGACATGCTATTTATATAAAGTAATAAAAGATGTTACATGTATTTTAGAATTAAAACTACACTTTTGACAAGAAAAACTTCCGCCAAACTGCTTTTGAGAATTGCGTCCAAAAGAGCTTCAACCAATTACTCTTCTATGCTTTTCTCTTTTTCACGACCAGAGTGTGGGTGTGCACACATCGTTCAATTCTCCTTTTGGCAACGTCTTCTTCCAACCACAGAAGAGAAAACCAAGAGCTAAGGTTCGAGATGTTAAAAAATAACCCTATGAGAGTTTCAGAGTTTCTATCATTAGAATACTCTTTCTAAATTTCTCTGGTGATTTAAATAATAATAAGAACAAATATCTTATTTAAAGTAGGTGGTTGGGAGTCAATTCCACTTAGATAAAGCTTTTAAGTTTGAAATTGGGTCGAAATCCACAACAAAACGTGTGAAATCACGTAATAGAATTTATGCCCGGTTGGCATGCCGAACTTGGCCACTAGCATGTTGATCTTGATCATTGGCCTGCCGATACAGACCATCGGCCTGCCAATTGTATTGATTTGCATGGCAATCTGCCCCCCAAATTGGGACATCGGCCTACCGACCAACGCTGATATGGAAATCTTTATAGATCTTATTTAACATAGGAATCTTAGATAGAGCCTCAGTTTTAATTCAAATAATCCAATAGAAAAGTTATCTGATTAAAACAATCATATACAGATAATTTCATATCAAATAAAATATATCTAAATATTTCAACACGTTTATCTTAAATTAATTCACAAAATTAATCCAATCAATAACTATCTTGAATTATTAAATTCTAATCAACTGAATTTAAGCCAATCTAAGAATTAACACAAGTTACCAATATGTGGGAAAATATGTCGTATCATTAGAGGAAATATTGTAAGCTAGCAAAGAGGAATTGTCAAATAAATATAAATCCAGCTCCTATAATTATAAAATAAGATATCCCAAATGCATGTATTTTATAGTTATCAACTCTAATATTATTCTACTAATAGCTTAGAATTGTACTCTTGAACTATATAAAATTATGAAGCGTCAATAAGCTTATCATTCACGAATATCATAATGTATGACATCCCTATAGGATATTCATAATCGACTTAAGGATAAATTCTATTTTACCTTTTGATTATTTTTATCTTATGTTCCATTATCTTACCATTGGAATACTTACTATCCATAAATAGTATACCATTCAGTTACATCTATGTATCCAATGGTTGAGCATTCCAGTTTTCTAATTACAGGATAATGCCTATAAGAGAATATCAATATCTCTATAAGAGAGCTATGGATTCCATATCTATGAATAACGAGTCTACATCAATCAAGAGTCATGTCTCCAACGTACCGATATGTGTACCATCATCTAATTCAGGATGTTATCTTTTAGTGCATCAAAAGACAAAATCAAGAATACGGGCTCATTAATTCATTTCAGGATTAAGATATAACATATATAATTATCTAAAGTGAATTGATTTAAGCAAATGGAATTGTTAATAAAATCAATTCAACTTTTATCCCAATCCAATATATCATTACCTATGACAATATACTAATGTTTTTACTCATGAAGTCCAACTCCAACGACCAAAACAAGTCATCTCTCGTTAGGGATGTACACAATATAACAATCTTAATATGAATAAAGCGCTCAACTTTATTCCCTCTATTGCTTATTTAGACTATCACCTTCAAGATTCATGTCTTCTGTATAATATGCCCATCAAGTGGACGATCTTAAAGGTTTAGAATGATAGTCTTAGACTTTTATTTGCTTATCATATATTCAACATAAATGAACATAAAGAGGACAATATTTGATATATGAAAATAAATAATAAACTCTTTATTGATTAAATGTCTCCTAAATCTATTACATCATTTAATCCTTAGGGTATGTTGTTTAACAATCTCAGTACATGTGACAAGTTTTGCATCCCCATAGCCTTTACATGCTTCTCGAAAACCCTCGTTGGTAATGTCTTCATAAAAGTATCAGCTATATTGTCCTCAGATGCGATCTTACATACTATAACATGTCCATTCTCAACGAATTCATTTATCACATGATACTTTTGATGTATATGTTTACTCTTCTTATAAAATCTTAGTTCCTTAGCATTAGCTATGGTTGCAGTGTTATCACAATGTAGCGATATCAGCTTTCCCATGCTAGGAACTACCTTAAGATCCCCAAGAAACTTGTAGAGCCACATAGCTTCTCTCGAAGCTTTACTAGCTGCCATATAATCTACCTCTATTGTCAAATCTAAAGTAAAATCTTCCTTGACATTTCTCTAAACAATGGCGCCTCCTCTTAGAGTAAACACAGAATCTGAAGTCGATCTTCTCAAATCCAAATAGGATTGAAAATCAAAATCAATATATCTAAGAGGTGTTAGATCCTCATTAGAATACACTAGCATATAACCTCTAGTTCTTCTTAGATACTTGAAAATATGCTTGATCGCAATCTAATAGTTTGGTCTTAGATTCGATTGAAATCGGTTCACTATCTCGGCTACATTACATATGTTCGGTTATGTGCAAAGCATGGCATACATGAGACTACTCATTGCCAAGTTATAAGGCACATTCTTTATGTATTCTCTTTCGTTATCAAACTTTGGAGAGTTTTTCTTAAAAAGAGTAATTCCAAATCTAGATAGTTGCCTATCTTTCTTGAAATTTTGCATTGTATACTTCTCGAGAATCTTATCTATGTAGGTGGTTTGCGATAAAGCTATCATTTTGTTCTTCTTATCTCAAAAGATTTAGATTTCAGAATATAAATAGCTTCACTTAATTCTTCATTTCAAATTGCTTAGCAAAACCATAATTTGATTGATGACAATGTCCCAACATCATTGGCAACAAGCAGAATAACATCTTTATAGAGCAGTAAAAAAACCACCTTTCTATCATTAATGTGTTTGTAAGCACATAGTTCGACCATGTTTTGTTCAATCCCATAAGTCTTGATCACTTGATCAAATCTTATGTTCCAAGAATAGAAAGCTTGCTTAAGTCCATAAATAGACTTTAACAACTTACGAACCTTATTCTATTAACTTTTAGCTTTGAACCCATCTGACTATACCATATATATGGTCTCATCAAGATAGCCATTTAGAAAGGCTATCTTTACATCCATTTGTCAAATCTCATAATTGAAAGCGGCAGCAATAAACAAAAGAATGCGGATGGACTTAAGTATAACTACAGGCGAAAAGGTTTCTTTGTAATGTATTCCTTTCTTTTGTGTGTATCCCTTTGCTACCAGTCTAGCATTATAGGTTTCGACATTCCATCTACACCTTTTTCCTCTTAGAGACCCATGTACACTCTAAAGGCTTTACCCCTTTGAGAAGGTCCATAAGCTGCCAGACTTGATTAGTTTTCATAGACTTCATCTCAATGTTTATAGCTTCTGTCCAGAGCTTTGAATCAACATCCTCCATAGCCTCTTTATAAGTTTAAAGATCTCTGTCGTGTTTAATTAGTTCAAACAAGTAAGCTGCACCATTGAACATATACCTCTCGGGTTGACGCTCGATCCTCCCACTATGTCGAAGCTCCTTAGGTTGTTGTTCGGTCAATTTTTCTATATTGATTGGATTAGTTTCAACTGAAACCCGTAGAGTGATCGAATCACTCGTCAACTCCTTGAGTACCACTCTACTATGAGGTTTAAAGTTATTCATGTAACTTTCTTCAAGAAAAGTCGCATTCATTGAAACCATGACTTTATTTTCTTTTAGGTTATGAAAATAACCCCCTTTATCGCTTTTGGATATCCTACAAATACACACACTTTTGAACGTACTTCAAACTTATTTGCTTCCTTATATAGGACATGAGCAGGACATCCCTATATATAAATATAGTTTAAGGATATCTTCCTACACGTCTATAACTCGTGAGGAGTTTAAGAACCGAATTTAAAGGCGCATAGTTCAAAAGATAACATATTGTTTGTAATGCATATCTCAATAAAGATGAAGGTAATGTCAAATAACTCATCATAGACCTAACCATATCCAAAAAAGTCCTATTCTTTCTCTAAGCTATGCCATTCTACTACAGTGTGCCTGGAGTAGTCAAATGGGATCATATTCTTTATTATGTGTCCTAAGAACTCGTCAAAAGTGTCTTCATGGGTTTATTTAATTGCTTCTCTGCTTTGGTCCCAAACTCTCTAAACTTATCAAAAGTTTTACTTGTATGATGCAACATCACTAAAAGTGACAAAATATTCATCCCTTCTTGTGCCTTGATGTTCATGGGATCATAAACATCACTATACACAAGTTTTAGAACCCCTTCGGCTTGATTGCCCTTAGACTCGAATGGACTTTTAGTCATTTTTTCCACCAAACAAGATTCACATTGTGGTATTAGATTTCACCTCTAAATGACTTAAAGGTTCATCCCTTACCAACCTTTGAATCCTATTTAGGCTAATATGACCTAATCGTAAGTGCCAAAGATAATTCTTATTAGACTGAGAAGTTTTAAGTCTTTTAGAGATCTTTAATCTCAATGTTCAGTAGAGAGTCCATCTTAGGTTTGATAAAATATAGGTCGTTTCACATCCATCCACTATAAATAAAAAATTTGTTTTTATGAGTCACAATTTTATTATTAAAAGAAATTGAATAAGAATCTTTAGATAAACAAGCGACAAAAATTAAATTCCTTTTAATTTTAGGAACAAAAAACAATCTCTCAAAACTAAACTCTTCTAACTATCAAAATAAAGATGAACGTCTCCCATTGCTTCAGCTAACAATAAGGATCCATCATTCATCCAAAGTATGAAGTGTTCATGTAGTAGACTTCTCGTTTCCTTAAATTCCTTTGGAGAAACACAAACATGATTAGTCACTACAAAATCTATGACCCAAGTTTCAATAAATAACTAGAAGTTTGCACTTATCTCCTTTAGATTGGAAGTCCTAACAATTCTTCTTTATGTGCCCAACCTTCTTGCAGAAGAAACACTTATGTTTTTTTGAGTTCCTATTCTTTTTCTTCTTATCCTTGTCCTTTGGTGGAATAGAAGACTTCTCGTTCTTGGCATTTTTCTTCTTTCCATTCCCAAAATTGGAATTGAAACTAGGTGCAACTGCTAAGTTTATCTCGTCACCAGAGGGAGCTTTCCTAATCAAATTTTCAAACTCTTGTAACTGCTTCATTAGCTCAGGTAAGGTCACATCTTCTCTATTGCTCAAGTTGTATGAAGATCTAAATGGGATGAACATCTTAGAAAGTATCTCAAAGACCATAGTCATCTGTGACTCAACATCAATATTGGCTCCATAGGTTTGAGCTTAAGCAAGGTAATCTATGACTAGCATCATATGCTTCTTCACAGGCGTCCCCAGCCTTTGCTTACATTTAAGGAGCTTTCGAAGAGCCCCTTGCCACTTTGTTAAGTCTTAGCCTCCAAACATGTCATCAAGATTATCCATAATTTGTCGAGTAGCCTCATGATCTTCATATTGTCCCTGTAGCATGTTATTCATGCTAGCTATGATATAGTGGCAGACTTGGTCATCAACATCCTTCCAACGATCATATGCTTGAATTTGTTTATTAGTGGATTCGCCAGTAGGTGTAGGAGGACACGATGTAGTTAGCACAAATTTTAATTTCTCAAAGAATAGGACAATATTCAGGTTCTGTTCATCAATTAAAGTGTTTTTATCAAGTATTGAAGATAAAGTGTTTTTAAACATTTTGATCTACAATAAAAAATCATATATCAAATATAAGTAAACATTCAATAACAATTTAGTGAGATAACACAAACAAATAAGTGTACAATTTATATATGTGTCAAAACCTTAAAAATATCACAACCTTACAACAATAATTCCTAACTTAGAATCCAACAAGTCGCCTTGAGGAGACTTGTCAAATGCAATTAGGAACATGGATCCTTTCCGATTAGTATATACCATCCAAGACCTGTCTGATCTAGCATATAATAATAATTATTTTCTTTGGCCATTAACTTTATTAATAGAGCTCATTGATCCAACCTGGTACATGATGCAATACTTTCTTTAGGATCGGAGCCACATGTGTTACCTATGACCGATGATGGAGGCTTTAGGTTCTCTCTTTAAAAACCTTCTCTTACTCAATATTCTAGAAATCAAGGTTTTATATTAACATGCATGAACAATTTTTAATTAGCGACACTCTCTATTCTACATGGCATGTTATCAACACACATGGAAATATATATTATAATGCAGACAAGCAATGCAACAAGCAAAGGTACAAGTGATATAATAAATAGCTGTAATATCATGGTTTCACCCTAGAGAAAAGAAAATAAAGATTATAAAAGATCAATCGAAACATATATCAATTCTTCATCTTGTATTTTCTCATTGTATCATTCTTCATGCGGCATTCGTCTTCAATTTTTAATCTCATATAGATCAAAAATTTATTTTTTCTGGTTATCATAAAATTTCATATTTCTTAGAATTATCTCAAAAAATAAAATAAAATACTGCACCTAAAAGCCACACTATTTAAAAAAAAACAGCTCTGCTTAAGACCGACCTATCAGTCTATGACCACTGGCCTACCAGTTCTATACAGATTCTATAGTTTTCCTAATGTTCGGCCTGCTAGTACAAGGTAATTGGCTTGCCAACTGATGCTAAACCAGCTTCTTCAATCTTTTGCAAAAATAATTTTTATGTAGTTTCTCAATTTATTTTTAAACAATTCAAAAATATAAAAATTTATAAACACAAAAAAACACATAGAATTGCAGTCATTTTCATCCTCAAGATCCGTCTTCACTTTGAAAAATTATTTTAATACAAATCTTACAAATCAAAATTAAAATAATAAATCCTAGACAGTGATGATAGACCGTCATTTAATTATATGAAAAACCTAGATATACATTCTAACCTCTAAAGAACCATAATCAACAAAATTAATTAATTAATATAATAATTAAAAAAGAATTTTAATCAACAATAATTAATTAATAAACCTTCACCTTATAATCTCATAACAACATATAATTATATAGAAATTCTAGAGTGTCAACTCTCTAAAAATATAATTCAAGCATAAGAAAGACTAAGATCACATAATTTATATATATAGCATGATCACAAACCTGTAAATCAACATAAGACCATAGCTATGATCCTAGTTGTTGAAAAAATGATACGCAGTAGAATTTTAAAAATTTTAAAACAAAGTCTTTTTCCAAATAATAAGTTTGACATACTACGTATATAAATTAATAAAAGATCTTATATACCTCTTAGAATTAGAACCGTACTTCTGACACAAAAAACTTTGATAGAACTACTACCGAGAATCGCATCCGAAAAGAGCTTCAACCAACTAATCTTCTTTGTTATTCTTTTTTCCACGACCGGAGTGCGGATGGGCACACGTCGTTTAATTCTTTTCTTGGCAATGTCTCCTTCTAACAACACAAGAGAAAACCAAGAGTTAAGGTTCGGGATGTTAAACAATAGCCTTTTGGGAGTTTCAGAATTTCTCTCACTAGAATACTCTCTTTAAGTTTCTCTGGTAATGTAAATAATAATAAGAACAAGTATCGTATTTATAGTAGGTGGATGGGAGTCAATTCCACTTAGATAAGATTTCTAAATTCAAAACTGGGTTGAAGTCCACAACAAAATGCGTAAAAAGGTGTAACAGGATTTATGCTCCGTCGGATAGTAACAGGATTTGGGTGCCCTTAGGATCTTCTATAAGTAATATACATTTTTATTCGTTAAATTTAGTGAAAATTACATCAAAATAACAAGGTGTTGGAACATATTATTTTCAATGTAGCAAGTAAAAAACAGAACCCTCTCAATAATTATAACACTTTTTTTTTTTTCAGATACTCTATACTGGAAACGTCTCCATTTCTTGTTGATACAATTATTTAGAAAAATACCGAAAAAAAAAGAGGCGGGACGATAGCGTAAACGACAAAGTGGGCTGTCCGTGAATTCCAAATTGATGACTTGAATAATAGTCATATATAGTACATTCTTGTCTTCCATTAAATAGCTTGAATATCTACATTATGAATGAAGTTTGGAATAAAAAGAACATATATAGTAGAAGATATACATACACACGTTCTTCAAAAATAAATCCTTATATATATATATATATATATATATATATACACACACACACACACATCACATGCCTCGTGGAAGTTTTGGTCCCCTAGATAATAAAAACATTTTTTTCGTTCTATTTTTTCTTTACAGAATTTCAATATGCAGTTATTTCATACGATTAGTAATTTGTTATCACAATATTTTTTGTATTTACGTCCATAAAAGGGTACAAAGTTTTGCTTTTTTCTTTTCAATTGTAAATATTCTAACACAACATGAGATTCGAACTTAAACAATTATGACATTCCTATTTCTGTTGTTTCTATTATATTTTGTTGGAA